>JALLPH010000479.1:0-18698 GCA_036939855.1 Cyclotella choctawhatcheeana
ACATTATTCCATCATCTACTGGTGCTGCCAAGGCTGTCGGTAAGGTCATTCCTGAACTCAATGGCAAGCTCACTGGTATGGCCTTCCGTGTCCCTACTGCCAACGTGTCTGTGGTAGATTTGACCGCAGTGCTTGATAAGGGAGCTGACTACGAAACCATCTGCGCAAAAATCAAATCTGCCTCAGAGAACGAATTGAAGGGTGTCCTAGGTTTCCACGATGATGATGTTGTCTCATCTGATTTCATTGGTGATTCCCACTCTTCCATTTTTGATAAAAAGGCAGGTATTGCTTTGACAGATAACTTTGTCAAGCTTGTTAGTTGGTATGATAATGAGGCAGGATATTCAAACAGGGTTTTGGATTTAATTTCTCATATGGAAAGCCAGAAGTAAATTCTTCAATGGCACAATAATTTATTGACAAGACATATTGTTTGTTTGGTAATGAGTTGCAGAATAAATTGATTAAATGGCTGCAAATTAGGAAATAATCTTATTATTAGTTTCTATCTTACTTGATTATCTTTTGGACGTGAAGTGAATCTAGATAGTGCAACAAGTTACCATACATCTGAGTTATCATAGGTAACCATTTCAAATCACAATTAGTCAAGGGATTGAGGAATGACATAAGGATCAGGCAGATATATTATTATCGGTAGTAAGGATGAGGTATTGAGTACTTTTATTAGTTAATATTCTCTTGAGTCCTTCCATAATTTATCTCTGCCATCAATCTACAATCTAAAACAGATGACTCTTCTTCTTTTCCTCCTCTTCTTTTGCCCTGACTTCTGCATTGATTTCCTCTAACAAGTCTTCAGTATCATCATCCTGCATCCAACTTTCCTGTTTTCCCAACATGGCAGTAATTGAAAACCCTCCGATGCGATCTTTCTTACCACCAGAAGTGATGTCCTGCGGAATACCTCCACCTAAAGAAGATAGTGGTGGTTGATCAGCCAACATGGCTGTGATTGATTTATTACCTATTGAAACTCCCTCAGGATCATTATCACGATTTCCTGGGCGCGGCCTTGATATCTGCACGGGTTGATAATCATCAATATCATCATCGCTGCTCGCGGATTCATCATTCTCTTCTTTCAGCAAAGGCTGCTGCTTTGGATCGTCATCCACCTTGGCCTTGCTGTATTTATGGCAACAGCATTTGAATTTGCAGCAACTCATCACGGTACGAATTTGTGGAATTCAAGAGATGTAATAGTTCATATTCATATGGTCACAGTCAGGTCTAGCGTGGCGTGAAGAGTGCCAACCTCGTGCAAACTGTCTTCATCTTATCACGTCCCACGTCCCACGTGGTACAGGCGATCACAGACACGCAGACACAATTTCAAAACGTATCTTACACAAAATTAAATACGTTTTCCAACTATTTACTACATTAACAGCAATACCAAGCTTCAACAGGCCTCAACCAACAAGACAATGAACCTCAATCTAACCTACCTAGACCCACCAAAATACGGATGGACAGCCATTGGCGGTATATCCAGCATATTAGAGCCGCACGAGGCTGCTCGCCGTGGCATCACCGGCGCCACAGTCGGCAGCGACAAGAGTGGCGCGGGCGCAGATGATACATATGGGACAAAGGAGGAATGCTACTACACAATTCTTGATGATGAGGAGGAGGAGGAAAAGAAGGGAGAGACTAAACAACAAGAAACTGCTGAGGAAGCCGAACGTCGGTCGTCACGACGCAAATCCAAAGACAAACCTGCCGATGACAAGCCGAAATCCAAAGAGAAAACAGACGACAAAAAGGCTACCGAAGAAAAGGAAGAACAGGCTCCTGAGCCTAAAGATCCCAAACCCAAACAAATCTCTATCGAAACTACCAAAGACAACGTCTTAGATATTTACACCTATCATCGTGGACGCGTCGGTCAAGAACCTCGTGACGCCCAAGGTAATTTATTAGCCATTACAGATCCCGTAGACACCAATCATGACTGGAAACCGCCGTCTTCCACCATTGTCAAAATCACGCTTGATTTCCCATTCGACGACGAGGGCTCCTACAAATTTCACGACGTCATTTCTTGGGATTTGTCAGATCCAACACTCAACGTTGAAGAATTTTCGACCGGTCTGGCCACATCATACGATTTATCCTTCAAGACTACCATGGAAATAATACAATCCATTACTTCTCAAATACAAACGCATGTACTCAAATCGAAGATGAACTTTTATCCACCAATCGTGATTAAAGATCCTTACAATAATGATAGACCGGATCGGCAGTTCCCATACGCTGATGATGCTGTTGGTGAATGTTTTCATAGGAGAGAAGATGCCATATTCAATGAAGGGCGGAAAGGAGGAAGTGGTGGCGGGGGGAGAGATAGAGTTGTTAGTATCAATAGGAGAGAGAAGAAAAGACGAGATAGAAAGAGTGAAGGTGGTTCGGGGAGAGTTCGACCTATGGGTGCTGTCAAGCCTCAGAGGGGTACTGTCGAGGTCAGTTACTTGAATATTATATTACCAGTGCCGTCATATTGAAATAAACTGTTGCTTACTTCGTACTACTCAACATTTTGCAAATAGATCATTCCTAAAGACAAAGTACCAAAACCAAACCCTTCCAATGATCCACACGCCGCCGAGGTGTTACGTCGTGCAAAACTTGAATCGCAACAAATTGCCTCCAAGTGTAAAGCACGTGGGGATGAGGTATTATGGCTTGCGAAAAATGAAGTATGCCATATCTGCCATAATAGGAAACCGACAGTGTTGACTTTCCATTGTGGTAGTCATTCGTTTTGTGATTATCATTGTGCGGTGAGTTTTTAATATGCTCCATATGATGATTTGACTGGTAAATATTGCTCTAACAATTGTTTGTTTGTGAATCTCCTTATCTTCAGTCTCGACTTAGCTTTCGAGTTAATGACTATGATCCCAAAAATCCCGAGCATCCCATTGATTACTGCCCGGTTTGTACCCTACAGTGCACATGTTCCAAATGCACCCGCCGTCTAGAAACCGTAAAAGATAAATTGAAGGCAGCCTGTGATGACCAAGATGGCTGCCGTCCAGTTGATGTTAATATGCGAAATGGTGTATTGATACTGTGTAATGCCAAACTAACTTCAGTTCCTAAGAATAGGGTGGAGAGGAAGCCTACGCCTCATGGTGGCGGGTCTTTCCGGGATGCAGGGGTTGCTAGCGGAAGTTCGAGCAAGCCCAAAAAAGATTTGAAGGGAGTGGACAGGAAACGATCACGTTCTAGGGGAGGTGATGATTCGGAGTTGGTAATGAGCAGTGGCGAGAGACCTACAAAGAAGATGAGGCGTCAATCGAGTTCGTCGATGAAGCCTAAAACAAAGGTGCTCAAAGTCAACCCGACCGAGTTTCCTAAAGAAATTCATGACGGCAAGGATACAGATCCATCCGAGCCTGGTGATTGTGAGCAATTTTTTGTTCCGGCGGGTACTACAGTGCCAACTCAGTCTATGGTTGAGGAGCAAAAATATCAGGATATCATTCCGCTTCCACTGCTGGGTGCCTCCAATATAGATTATTGCATTGTGTGTAATGCAGTTGGAGATGATAAGCTGACCGAGTGTAACAAATGCCCACGGTCTTACCACGCAGAATGTCTTGTTAAAAATGGAGGAGATTCTGAGCAACATGAAAGTTGTTCCCGGTGCAGAATAGACCAATCTGTGTTGCCGGAAGAAGATGAATGTGTTCGCAATCCACCCGCAAATCATCACATCAAGGAAAAGTTTGCCATGCATGTAACCAAACACGCATTTGAAGTGAAATTACTGGAATTAATCGTCGAAGTTATCAACAAGCTCAAAACCTATGATTTTGGATCGATCTTGGCTATCCCTGTCAAAGTCGAAGAAGTGCCAGGGTATGATCAAGTTGTCAAGAACCCTATGGACTACGGAACTGTCATTGAAAAGCTAGAAGGTGGGCGGTATCCTAATCCTGGAGTCAATTTCACAAGGGAAATGAATGAAATCGATCAAATTCTATTGCATACTATCTGCGACGTTGAGCAGGTCCATCATAATTGCATGCTTTTCAACCAGAAAGGATCAAGTTTCTTCCGTATTGGCAAAGTGCATAGCGTCAAATGGAAAACGTTTTTCGACAAGTATATTGCCGAGCGATTGTCTGACGTCGTGAATGCCAGTTTAGAAGAATTTCGATCCAAATGCAAGCAAGAACGGGAGGGGCCACAAGTGCGAATTCTCAGTGGCAATCCCGCAGGCAGACACGCCAACAAAATTATCGGTGTGTATGACCCAGACACAAAGAAAGTTGTCAAGCAATACACTTCCAAATCTGCTGCTGTCAGGGCTGTAGAGCACTTGGTTCAAGCCGGCTATGATTGTGAATATGTTTATGGTGAAGTCACTACGAAGACTATTGTAGACAGAGTCACAAAAAATGAAGAATTACTCTTGGGTTATCGGTGGATCGCCATGGATCGCCTTCGCAGTGGAAAATTCCAGTTACAGGAGTCAGCCGTTGACAGTACTATTGTGATTTGGAAAGAAGACACTATAAGTGGACATAAGCAGGGATTTTATTCTGAAGAAGCAGCCCACAAAGACTGGTTGGTTGCACGTGAAGTAGCAGTTGCTTCAGTGGATCCATCAATTGGAGAAGACCTGGCCAGCTTTCGTCAACATTTTGTAGATGGAATCAACACTATCAACGGGGTTGCCTGGAATCGTGCTGCTTCTGCTGATAATGCAATTATTGAGATGATCGATTCCAAGGAGAGTGCTGTGGAGCAGCAAGAGGACGTCACTATGGAAGAAGAGTCAGCTGAAGTTCTTCCTACACTTTCTGCAGCATCCGCAATGGATTGAGGTGATACCATACACCTCCTGCAGGATTTCATTTGTTGAATCTTCATTACTTTTACTTTACTATTGTTGTAATTCGCTGGCAAAAATTAGCAAGCATGTGAATGTTCAACCCAACACCAAAAAAATTTATTTGCTTGATACTGATACTAATATTTTTGGGGGATAGTAGGGGATAGACGCAACTCGTATTCAACAATTTCAGCCTATTCAATAAGTTACATCTGCCTATTCGAAAACCCATCTGTTTTCATCTTTTGCATTATCATCTCATAGCACATATTGATTGTAGATCCACGAAAGACATTGTTCACTTTTTTTCTTTATGAAGTCTCTCCCTTGTCACCCTCTTTCTTCATAAACTTTTGCACCACATTTTGATCAATCCAAGGAGTAGTACTCAAAGCCAAACCAATCCTCAACGGCACAGCCAACCTAGCAAAGTTCACAAAAGCAAATGCCTCCGCACCAACCTTTTGTAAATCTTCCTGATTTGTCAAATCAGGCCAATGTCCCGTCAATTCCGTGTATCCGACTACACATACAGGGATACTGATTCCCCAGAATCCTTGTTTTTTCATCAATTGGCATGAAATGCGCGTATTTGTTGTTGAAACCAAGAGAATATCTCGTTAGAGTTTTGAAATAACTGCATACGAAGTAGGATGGGTAAGATTTGTTGCGCACCTAATTCCCAGAGGGCGTAGGAAATGGCCCCTGCTGTCCCTGCTTGTTTTACCTTGGCGAGGAGAGATTTCGTCTTGTCTTGTTCTTCTTTGGGTTCTTCTGATGTGGTTGTTTCCATGGATGTCTTGATTTCTGTCGGAGATGCTTCTACTTTCACTTCCTCTTTTGTTGGGGAAGCTGCCAGTTGCTCTAGGTAAAAGTTCTTATGTGGTGGATGTGCTGCCCGGTTAACAACTTTCCAGCTATTAAGTTCCGGGGGTGGGGCAAATGCATTGATGCATGAGAGATTAAGCAGCAAGACTGCTAGTGTAGATGTGTTGGACGGTTTCATTGCTATTATTATCTGCGGATCTGTTGGGATCTGTCAAAAAATTTCAATTGATGGTGTTGGGGATGTTATTGCTCTTGTGCGTGTTGATGAGTCATCCGTCATCCCACATCCCACTCTGCCGTCACTATCGCAAGCGTCACAGTCTAGTCACACGTCACATCAGCCATCGCTATCATTGGTATGGTACATACTGGACAGAGAAGATGAAGATTCGATCAAATTCGATTCGGCTTCTTGCACGGTTCAGCTTTCAAGCACCGCCTCTGCACCAATGACGTTTGTTATAATTTATGAACAGGGGTGATAGACATCTTTCCCCATCAAGCTGATTGCATAAAAACTAGATACACCATACACGAGGAAAGAAGTGGGATAACACCAAACTAATAACTTCCTGCCTGCAGAAAAATACAATGTTAGCAGTCCGTGCGGCCCTCCGTCGTCCGGCCCTGACACTCTTCACCGGAACATTAACAACCACGGCCATAACCACCACGACCTACTTAAACACCGATTCTGGACTCGGTCTCAAACGTGAACTAGATTTCTGGTCGGCAGTAACTCCTGTTGTTTGGGATTATTGGTGGCATTGCGGGGAGAACAGTCCCAATGCTTGGTGGATTAAGTATGGACAAGACGAAGATGTGCAAAAAGAAGAGAGGAGGAAGTTGTTGAATGACCTGCATCAACGTAACTCTCCCAAAATCTATCAAGTGATGCTTCAGTTAGGTGGTCTTTACGTCAAATTAGGCCAGGTACTAAGTGTAACAGCGCTTCCCATTCCAGAATTGTATCGAGAGCACTTTCGTACATTGCAATCCAATGTGCCTAATCATGAAGACTTTAAGGAATTTATACTGCCTACATTACAAGACGAATTGGGAAATGTTTATGACATATTTGAAAAGATTGAAGAGATACCCTGCGGAGCTGCATCTATTGGCCAAGCACACAGGGCTACATTGAAAGAAAATGGAGAAGATGTCATTGTTAAAGTTCAGTATCCTAATGCAATATGGCAAGTTCCCGCAGATATCGAATGTGTAGGCGATCTACTCAATCTTTGTGTCTTCTTTGGGGTTGTGGATGAATCTGCATCTAAATTGGGCTATGAAGAATTTGCCAGGCAATTCTTGAGTGAATTGGATTATGTCAATGAGATGCAGAATTTGATAGAGGTACACGCTAGTTCTTTAGATCCAAAAGCTCCGTATTTGTCCAATGGGGTGGTGCTCCCTCGTGTCTTTGAGAAATTGTGCACGAAACGAGTGATTACCATGAGTTATTTGAAGGGTGAAAAATTCGAGGAGGAGACAAAGCGACAGTTGAGTCTCCTGGGGGTTGCTCCCAAGAACCAAAAGAATATGTATGCAATGATTAGGGAGAGTGGTCGTAGACTGACCAAGGATAGGGAGTCGAGTACTCCTCTTGCTTTATCGTCTGCCAATACTTCCTGGAAGTCAACACTTTCAAACTACATGACAAACTTTATCAGTGTCGATTTCCTCTTCTCTTTGGCTCGATTTGGGCGCCGTCTTGCAATGTGGTCACAGAATGCAACTGCCAGTGCAATACAGCTGGCATCAGCACTTTATATCGTGCCAACAGACTGGAAAGAATGGGCCGACACAAAGCAAGCTAGCAGTCTAAGAAGATCCCGACTTGATTGGACGAAAGATGCTGTGGATGGTGAGTTCTATGAGGTATTACATTGCATCTGATGCTGCTTGCTGTCAGGTTGACTTGTTTTTATTCTTTTAATTCTACAAGCACTGCTTGATGTGCATGGATATCAGATATTGAATCAGGGATTATTCAATGGTGTGTACAGTGTTCAATAATATTGTACCGATGCCAATCAAATGTTGTGTTTAACATGTGATTATTCTTATCACAAGCTGATCCCCACCCTGGCAATATTTTGGTTGACTTTCCTTTTGATTCGACTACAAAACCCGTCATAGGGTTGATTGATTATGGCCAGTGTAAGAGGCTGTCACCCTTAGAAAGAGTACAGGTTGCTCGTCTAATACTAAGTATTGCAGAGAAAGAATCGGACCAGGTCATAGCTCAACACTTTCGTAGTTTGGGAGTCAAGACGAAGAATGATTCCACAAGATTCTTAGCCGATTTTGGGAGACTCATGTTCGGCAGCTTTGAAGCTAAACACTTGGATAAGGCTTGGCATAAAGAACTTCACAAAGAGGATCGAGTGTTGTACTTTCCGAAAGAATTGTCGATGGTATATAGGACTGCATTACTGCTCAGAGGTCTCGCCATGTCTTTGCAGTTCAATCCAAGTGTTAGTGAAGTTTGGAAGCACCATGCAGTGAAGGCAATTGATGAACATGGTTGAGAGTGAGTCGGTTGAGATTGTTTTATTTGTACACATAAAGATTTTTCATAGTGTAGGTGATCATGTAAAAGTACACTCTTGGTTATGTCCTTTAAGTAGCCGTCACTTATGGCTATCACCCACCATATTATTTTCTATTACAGTTTGTTACCATGGGCGTTTACAGCTTAGTGTGGTAAAACTGACCTGTGTTTGCTGGTCTGGATTAATTTTAACAACTACCACTGCACTCCAAAAATCAATCATAAATCTAGCAAGTTCACATTGGTCGCTCTCTCTTGCTCCTCTTGGCGTCTTTCTGAGTTCCGTGGGCATTACTCCTCGACTTCCTCTTGTGAGCCCGAAGTCTGATGGGAGGAGGGACCTCTCGAAAAGAGTGGGTCGCACGAGGAGATGAGGCAGCTAGATCCTCGGAACCAAAGGCTGCTTCCACGCGACGATGGATTGTTTCCATCTGTCGGTACTTCTTGCGTTGCGTTTCTCGGTATGACTTGTCAATATTGTCTTCTTTCAAAAACGTCAAGGTGGTATCCGCCTCCATCTTTTCCTTCTTCTTCTGCCAGTCTTTGATCGCTAGCAAAGAGGATGGGAGGAGTTCCACTGTTCCCTCTAATAGACTAGGTACAACGAGATCACTCTTTTCTTCAAAATTACTCTTGAATCTAGGTTTCTCCATCAGCCTGTCAATACCTGTTGATCCATTTTGATAGATGCAATCCAACATTGCAGCTTTTCGTAGAATAGGCAGTTTATTACCCGTCTTTTGCTGTTGAGACTGGCATGCACAAAGAACATCAAGGACGTTGTCTTGTTTGACTAGCTGTGATGCTGCAATTTCACACATGAGAGAAAACCTGGCCATTTGTGCCTCTTCAGCCAAGGCAATTCCAGCTAAAGCCAAATGAAGTGAGATGGTAGGCAACCCATTCTTAGGCCAATCATGCTTTCGAAAAGGAGGCACTGGACCTTGTTCTTTAACCCCATTGGGACCAACATGACGACATGCTTTGTTGAAAGCATTGTAACCTAGCGAAATCACACGGTTTGTGTAGCTGTACTCGAGCAATAATTTGACGGCCTCGGGAGAATGATCTAAAGTGACGACAGCTCCACCCTTCATCAATTTTATTGTTTTAATAGATGGACCATCATCATCTTCGTCGTCATCATCTTCCACTTTGATTGAATGGTTACCACCAACAGCATTTCTATCAGCAGGAAAGGAAGGGACAATGGCATCGTCATTATCACTATTGCTTTCAAAAGAGTCGTCTTTGGTCGAATCCTTTCTCCTCATGAAGGCATCACTCAACTGATAACAATTTTTAGACTCAACAAGATCTCCATTCTGAACTCCATCACGAAGGGCATTTGTATAATCAGCATCATTCCAATCCAGGTCTGGGGGCATATTTGTCTGAATATACTCCTTGATGGTGTTCGTAGAGGATCCAGACTCATCATCAAGCCCTAAGAGAGCTTTGACAATTTCATGTTTGTATGACAAAGCGTCCATTTCCTCATTCTTCCCATCCTCCGGAATAGTCATCTCCTCTCTCCTTCTGGTCATATCCTCCCACCTCTTCAATTTATCTTTAGCATCTTCAATCTTCTCCGCCAACCACGGGCACCGTTTCGACAGCATAGCAGAATTAGCACGTACAGCCGTAACTAGTACATTTTGACTAAATCCACGCTCATCAATGACCTTGCCCTTGCAATCCAAAATAACATCACATCCCCTAACAAAGTCCGGTGAGGAATTCTGCAACAATTGTCGCAAGTCATTGAAGTATTTACGATCAGATTCACGCTGTAATCTTGCCACCTCGGCTTTTTGGGAACGGGCTTTGGAGGAGTCTTTTCTGACTTTGATACGATCATTCTTCATCATGGCAGATGTTTCTACGGTATGAGTTTTATCTAGTATGGTGCAATGGACGAATTCAAAGTCTGATAACTTGACGTGTTCTGTTGGATATGCCTCTTTATTGACGAAGGTAATGAATTGTTGAAAGACAGCCTCTAGTTTGGTTGTTTTGTCTAGACCAATGTAGACTGTGGAGCCACGTTTGAGGAATCTGTTTTTAGGACAAAGATCTTCCATGTCATCGTCTATTTCTAGGTAGAGCATCTGAATTATGACAACATGACATCGTGAGATTTGAGGATAAAAGATGAGCACAGACAGTAGACCCATCTACCATCTCAACTCACCAAGGGACATTTGACAGGCCGAGTAACCCTGTTTTGATTCTCATCAAATACGTCTCCCGCCACCCCGGCATCCAAGGCTTCGCCATCCACTACCTCTTCCTCTTCATCCACGACTTCGTCCTCGCCCCCTCCACCCTCATCAGCATCGGGCACATCCAATCCCGCGGCCACTCGTCTTTCTCTCAAGAGTTGTCTGACTAATTCAGGCACACCTCCATCATTATTGAGTAACTGCTGGGCTACTTCTGGGTCGCCTAATTCTTCCTCGAGCCAAATGGCTTCTTGAATGGCTTGGGCAGCGGCTTCGTCTGCGTTTATATCGGGCTGGCCTTCTTGGTTGTCCATAATTTTTGTGGAGGTTTTAAGGATTGAATTTCAATTGGATAGATACTATGTATTTAATGAGAGCGATGAGAAAAATAAATGATTGTCATCATAATATTATGAGAGGCAGACGTCGATCATGATGAAAATGATCCATTGAAATCAAAGGCCTGCATCGAAATCGAACAGTACCAATCTAACCTTTTGCTATGGCCGCTGGCCGCTTCTCTGGTCTGGTTTGGACGAGAGAGGCAGTTGGTTTTTTAGATTATTTTTTGTGTTGTTTGGTTTGTTTGTTTTTACTTTTTACATAATAAGTACATAGTTTTCAGAGGGAGGTTTTTTGTGTGTCGCTTTGTGTCCCTAGCAAAAAAAATAATGTAAAACTTGGTAAAACCAAGAAAACTAGAAAAGCAAGCAGAAAAGGAGGGAGAAAAGGATAGAACCGTGATGGCGCTCCTCAGAAGATGCAGAATGACAATGAACTTAATTATGCAGACACTAATCCTGATAACATTAATCGCAAGCACATCCGCACATATCAACAACAGGCATAGTTCTTTGTTCATGGCATCAAGCAGTGATGACAGCACAGTCGACACATCACCTCATTTAGGATATAACGTTCTAGGCACAGAACTATCATACTGCTGCTCCAACGTTGGATCATCGGGAATAGGCACGGGCTTCTACCGAAACGGGTACTGCTCCACGGGTGAACAAGATTTAGGGCGACATACAGTCTGCTGTCGCGTAACATCCATTTTTTTGGAATATTCTAAATCTGTCGGTAATGACTTGAGTACACCCATGCCACAATACCATTTTCCTGGATTGAAAGATGGGGATATATGGTGTTTATGTGCACAACGTTGGGCTCAGGCTTTTAATGCTGGGAAGGCACCGAAAATATATTTACAGGCGACACATGAAAAGACATTAGATTACGTCCCCTTAGATGTATTGAAGAGTTATGCTATTGATAGTGGAGATGCAGATGAAGTGATAGGAGAGTTGAATGAACAGAGGGCTCAACTGGACAAGATTATGGGTATGAGTGGATCAGACGATGATGCATCTTTTCAATGAAAATGGGTTGGATCTAGGTCATAGGATTATTTTTTAGAGTAAATACTCTGTTGCTACTAGTATTAGCTTTAGCAGCCAGAATGATAATGGGGCTCTGATAATGCTGCTTTCAACTATTTTTTAAAAAATGTTATTCATACGAACATCCTCTTCTTGCCTGCCTTCCATTAAATCAAGTATACAAACATGCACATGTAATCTCATCCCTCACTGGATGGTAGGATCACTTCCCAAGTTCAAAGTCATCATATTATCACAAAACTTCTTGATCTCCATCTTTCCATCACTCCTGGTATTATTGATTAAATCAGCCTTCAGTTGCGCTGCAGTGTGAACAACATTATTCAATGCTTCCGTGAGTATATCTACTTGATTGGTAAGTTTAACCACTCTGTCTTCCAATTCGCGTACTCTTGCTCCATCAATCGCTGCTGGGGAGATACTACCAAGGCGCTCTTGTTCGGCCTTAAACCTGTCAAGAACTTCAATGATGGGGTCCATGTTGACTCCCTGTTTAGGCTGACAGGCTTCATCATGAGGAGTAAGGCCAAAAGCAGTACGGGCGTGAATAGACTCCGGGTGAGCATCCAACAAGGCAAGTACAGCTGCGGGTGAGCATGCACCCGTCTGACAGGCATGATGGACAGGCAACTTCTCCTGGTCATCTTTTGCAGCGGCTCCACGAGCATACACTTGCAACAACATTGTAAGAGCATTCTTAGTAATCCCCTTCTTACATGCCAAGTGGAGCGGCAACCTTCCATTATTATCTTTGCTCTGTGCCGCTTTTGGTCCCAATCGTACTAAAGTCTCGATAACTTGATCACTCGCCGCCTTCGAACAGGCATGATGTAAGGGCATACGGCCATCATTATCCTTCATCAATGCAGCCTTACTGTAAGCATTCAACAATTGATTCACCACACTCTCCGGAGCACTCTTCAAACATGCATAATGTAGAGGTAAACGACCATCATCATCTTTCTTTTGTGTAGCCTTGTGATCTGCACGGATCAAATGCTCAATACTCGCGGCTGGGGCATTGTAAAAACACGCACAATGCAAAGGCAACCATCCATCCTGATCAGATCTCGTAACTCCATCCGGAAATGCCTTAATAAGAGCGTCGACAATAGGAGGTGGGGGTGACAACACACACGCCTTGTGTAGCGGTAAAAACCTCAAATCGCCAGTATATCCCTTGGTAACAATCCACGTACTCGCCTCGTCAGGGAACATATTCAGCCGGTTTGCCACTCCATCCCAATCCTTCTTCAATATCAACCGAAAAAGGATAGTGCGATTTTCATAATCAACTTCACGCTCGCCAGCTTTGGTACTAGTCGATACGACAACTGGAGTCACAGAACGAAGACCAACACCCGATGCAGGCAACGAGGCATTCTCAAGTTGAATTCTAAAACTCTGCATCGCCTCAATAACCACATCCTTATTCTGACTATTACTGTTCTCCACCAAGTTAAGAGGAGTCCGGCCCTTCTTATCCCTGCTATTAATACTGTTGGGATTTGCATTTAGTAATGTCATGACTACTCCACGAGATGCACCATTACGACAAGCCAGATGAATAGGAAGCATACCCTGATCATCCATCATGCCAGGACCATCGGGATTGGCCGCAATAAGTGCCTCAATAAGTGCGAGTGGGGCACGAAAGACACACGTCGCATGGAGAGGGAGGAGACGCCATCGAATAACATTGGGATTTTCGGGTTCACGTCTCGAAATCCAAGTCTTGGCCTCAAGAGGCGTAGTGCGAGTACGTTCAATGGCCGATTCCCAATGTTTGTTCTCGATGAAGGTGTATAGTTGGGTGGGGCCGAGATCGTAGTCCGTCTCGGGCTGGTCTTGGTATCGCGGTCCTGCTTGGGCGACTGCACTGCCTACGTTTTGCGTTTGTCCAGGGACAATGGATGGCCCAGCCATGCTGGTGGCGATACTGGGATCATCGTCGCGTCCATCGGGTTGTCTGGGTGTTGTGATGGAGAGACCGGCTGGCATAGGAGTGGGCTGTTTGTGTAAGCCGGAGAAAATTTTGTCTCCGCTACCTGAACCAGAAGTGGAGAGCTTTTTCTTCAGGTTGGAAAGCATGGTGTTGAGCTGTTGAGTCCTTTGCTTTCGTTCAAAGCTGTCCAACAATTTAGAGTGATTTGTTGAGGGTGCTTGCGATGGGGCTGGGGCTTCAAGCAATCGAAGCTCGCTTGTAGTTTCGCTTGATGTGGATGTGATGTGAGGAGCCGTTTGGAGGCAAGATGATGCTAGAGCAATTTGAATTCTGTCGCCAACCCTCAATACACATGCAATTTCTACGAAGGAATTCATACATGAACACCACATCGGAAACTCTACCGCCTCCCAGCCTCCATCACGCACACCACGCAGTATCCACAACCACCACCACAACCACGCGCCCCAACCACACCCCCCACATCCAACACCACCACCACACAGCCAAAGGCCAAAGACCACAGACCATTGTTCCCATTTCGAATCTCGATTGACCTCCCGACGTGGACGGTTTCTCTTCTACCCAACAACGGAGGAACCAACGCTTGGCCGAGAGGCATCATCAACAAACTGCAACAACTCCCCTTCTTTCCGACAAAATCAAATATTATTTGTGTATTTAGAATATGGCACGAGGAGATCAACGTGAAAGAGACAGAGCAAAAAAACAAGCTCGATTGGCAAAGGAAGGAAATAATGCAAAGAAGGAAAGTATATATGTTGGTGCTTCGTCGTAATTCGCATTCAAGAGACCCAACTATTTTATGTGACATATCGTCCGCCAAATCATATTTTCTAACCTAAACATGAACAAATTATTCATCACAATAATAGGATGGAAGACCAGAACAACGCAATTTAAACGATGTAAGTTCAATTAAACATATTGCATACTTACTTCATCACAATCCTGAAATGCTATTTCTCCCATGTAAAAACAGTCAGCAGCCCTGGCAGCCAAGGTAGCTAAGAAAACTGAATTAAAAAAACAGCAAGAAGAAGAAATGGCACGTCAATCTTCCAATGTTACAGTGGTACGGAAAAAGATTGGAAAAAAGGATGATGTTGGTTTGGATGATTTGTTAAGTGCTGGCTTGGCTAAAGGAAAGAAAAAGTAAATAGGGGTTGAAATGTTTTCCGTCTGGGTCTCTGAAAGCTGAACACTTTTCCGCCTGGTCTCACTAAATAATGCACTTTCGTAATTTCAATTGAAATCACTTCTTGATCAACAAGTATCTATGGTGAGGATATGATGAATATCTCTGAATCATAATATCTAGTGTAGGTTCTTATTGACAAAAATATGACTACATTTTAAGTGAGGATACTATCAACAGTCTGAATCAATAATATATCTACCTAGATATCTAATGATAAAATAATAGGATGGATTGCAATTAGCAGTAAAAGTTCCCACTGACCCATGTGAACAAAACATAATAGCGAAGGTTGATGTGAAGGTATGAGAGATCATGGTGTCTATGGGACTCAGGTGTCGACCATTACTGACTTCAGTACCATATAATAGTATTTCTTTGACTGTGTCAATTTTAATCTTAACTACAAGTTCTTATTATGGACAACTTTCTTTGGACAACATCTTTTATGAACACCAACCAACAAACATGCAAAAGGAAGAATCCAACAGAAGGCAAACAGCACTTCAGATCATTTCCCAAACATACTTCTCTTAGCAATCCATCACATCTATAATTTTAGTCACAAGGCATGTGTCCAACCTATGATGAACGATCAGGCATGGTTGGAGGTCCTGTTACCTCTGTGGACACAGTTGGTGTAGATCCAGTTGTTGGAGGGTTAGTCAAAAGACTGAAAGGAGCAGGTGTAGGCGGCAGGGTATTGCACACATCCGTATATTCACATGCTCCGTTAAGGAATGATCCTGTACCAAAGTTCATGTTGCAGCATACAACAACTGAGTTGTAAGCAGAGGCATCAGCAATAAAGAATGCATTTGAGCATGACGATCCATCAAAGAAGAAGATTTGGGCCTCGCACGGTGTTGGAGCAGGAGTTGCAATTTCTGAAGTAGTTGGCATGGGAGTATTACACGTGTCAACATAGTTGCAGTTTCCACTCATCATAGATCCACTTCCAAAGTTGACGTTGCAGCATTCCATGGCAGATCCGTACTGAGTTCCACCGAGGAGGAACATGTCGTTAGTGCAAACTCCGTTGACAAAGAAGAATCGCTGAGCATCACATGGGGTTGGTGCAGGTGTGACAAAGTTGAAGATTGGTTTGGGGGTAGGGCGGGGAGTAGGCTCACAGAGAGCTGGAGGCTGAACGGGGACTACAGGCTCAGAGCAAGGGCAGGGAACAGGAACAAGACCTGCAACACCCTTGGATCCCTTGGAGCCTCCCTTAGATCCCTTTGACATAGCAGGAGCTAAGCATGTGCATGATCCACCTGTTACGAGACTTCCCTTGGATCCCTTGGGTCCGAAGTAGCTGCCCTTGCTTCCCTTTGAGTAGCCATAAGGAGTTACTGCACACATACACATTCCGGAACTTCCTTTTGATCCCTTGGGTCCGAAGTAGCTGCCCTTGCTTCCGCTGGGACCAGACTTGGAGTAACTGGATTTGGAGCCACCCGAGTAACTTCCCTTGCTTCCGCTGGTACCAGATTTGGAGAAACTAGATTTGGAGACGCCTGAGTAGCTTCCCTTACTTCCACTTGTTCCCTTGCTTCCAGACTTGGAGCTACCACCAGCAGCAGCAGCGTATCCGTCAGATCCCCATGATCCACTTTCTAAGTCACGGTCGTATCCATCGGAGCGCCATTTGTCACCACCTGCAGCAGCATTTCCGCCCTTGGATCCTCCACCTGCAGCGGCATTTCCGCCCTTGGATCCTCCTGATTTGGATCCTCCAGACTTGGAGAAACCGCTGGATCCCTTGCTTCCACTTGGTCCAGACTTGGCGAAGGAACCCTTGGGAGAAGATCCCTTGGGAGAAGAACCCTTAGGACTGTAGGCTGGACAGGCGCAGGGGACATATTGCACAGGGTTGCAAGGGTCGTAGGCGGGGTAGCTGCCCTTAGAGCAGACAAGTGGGCTACCCTTGGACCCCTTGGGGCCATAGGAGCTACCCTTGGATCCCTTGGGACCGTAGGAGCTGCCCTTGCTTCCGCTGCCCTTGGGACCGTAGGAGCTACCCTTGCTTCCACTGGGTCCAGACTTGGAGTATCCCGACTTAGATCCACCAGAGAAGCTTCCCTTGCTTCCACCGGACTTGGATGCGCCACCCTTGCTTCCGCCACCAGCAGCCGCTGCGTATCCATCACTTCCCCACTGCAAGTTCCTGGTCCTTCCCTCGAAGATATCGTTGGTGGGAGAAGGATAACGTCCATCGATAAGACGGCGGCACTGATTGTAATTGGCCTGGGATGCAGACATTGATTGTTTGGCGTTGTTCTTGCTCAATCCGACACCAAGGCCGATGGCAATAGCAGAGACGGCTACGCCGGCAGCTCCGATTTTGAGGGCTCGTTTGGACACCATTGTTTAATGAGTTGATGGAATTAGATGTGATTGAGAAGAAGAGGACTGAAGACTCGCTTAATGTATTCCGATTGGGGATTTATGAGAGCAACTCTTGATCTGGAAATCCAATTGTGTGCCACTACTTTGCTAGATGTTGATAAAAACAGCCATCAACTCTTCAAGCATTCGCCTAATAAGATTGTCGGGCGCCTGTGTGTGACGAAAGAGGCTGTTGGAAAAAGCGGTTGTGATGTTGAGCCTTTCTCACAACCGACAAATAATGCCAATAGGAAGCGCCGGGCTTATATCTTTTGTTCAATTTTGTTTGAATTCAAATGAGCTTTCTTCTAGAATGGGACATTTTATTCTGTGAGGATGAGCCTTTGTTGATTCCTCTGTAAGGAATGCAACGTTCGAATTTTGACTCTATTTGAACTCCGCACAACGGCCACCCTCCAAATCCGAACTCCCTAAGGTGGTAGTAAGAAATTACCTGACATTACCTAGTTTTATAGTAGTACCTAAATAGATATGTATGAATCAAAACAGCGCGCAGCTACAGCTGTTCCGGCCTGCTTTAACCTTTTTTTTCTACATAATAGTATCGTTGACCTGGCTGTCACACGCTCACCCCTCTGGACGACACTGGCGGACAAGACTGAAGATGAAATCTTGCAATTCTTAATCTGCGCCAACAGATCCAGCAAGATGGCGGAGACGCAGGATGCTCTGGCTAACAAATGGCGATGGCGGAGGATGGAGAACATCTATCAGTTCGCCGCCACTGAAATCATCGCCCAAAGATTCTTGAAGCTCATGAACTGATCATATATGTAAAAGAAAATAGCGAGTCAGATGATGCTGATCACAATGCGACTGAGAAAAACACGCAAAGCATGACAGAAATCTTGGCGCGAGATATTTAATATTTACCATAGTTAGGTATGTAGAGTACCTATAAGTACTCTACGAAACTGGCCTATGTCACTCTCCCCCACGATTGAAGTATCAGATTCATCGAGAAAAAAAATCATATGAGCTAAAAAATGGCGATGTTGTTAGATAGGTGACATGTATACTTTTTGGCTAAAGTAGAAGATGGAGTTAGTATCTATATTACTTATGCATCGTAGTATTATTTATATTAAGCGTAAAACTTATGAGAGAGAAGATTATGTGTAAGTAGTGGTTGTTTGATGTTAGTGCTCTAAATAAACTACTTTATTCTTGTTCTTCAAAAAAAGGTGTAACCCGCCTTATGTTGAGTCTCTCGAATTTTGTTCCGCATTGAATCCT
>JALLPH010000480.1:0-18723 GCA_036939855.1 Cyclotella choctawhatcheeana
TGAATCATTACAAACATTCTGCATCTTGATACGAAAAGCAGTGAAATTACCCAAAATATTGACATTTTTGTTCAAAAAAGTACCTTTCGGGCTCAAAATATTTTTTGATAAAGATGTCAAAATTTGCCAGTGCATAATTAATGCATAAAAGAGTTTAACACTTGAAATAATGCATCATAACAACTCCATAGCACCTCTTAAAGTGGTTTTATAAGTAAAAAAGGCCAAAAATGACGAATTTTTAGTTTTTTTTTGCGAAAAGAGACCCTTTCCGGTCAAAATTTTATGCCAAATTTTTTTTCCATCTTAATGAACGCCAATGCAAAAATTTTTTTTTCCAAATTTTGAAAAAACCGGAGGACTTTTATTTTTTGACCCATTTTCCACGACACCCCACATAAAAAATGCATCTCCTCCCAGGTTTCCAGAAACCATTGACAGCAATGTTGCAGCAGTTATCATTTACAAAAACATACAGGTACAGGGCATGGGTACCGTTCCGCACACTTGTCCTCTGCGTTGGCAACTCCTCAGAATCCCCTCATCTTGCACCAGTCGCAGTCCCAGAGGAGTTGGTATTCACTGCAGCTTGGATTGTTGCCATCACGCCTTCACATGAATGATCAATGAGTGGTTAGTATTAGTAGATCACTTGTGATGGTTTTGTGGCCAAGCCACATAGATATCTGAACTCATGGACAACATCATCATGTCTAATATGCACTAGCCCACCACACTTGCACATGAAGATTTAGCACTCACTGGACTGGTCCAATGTCTCATCATGGTTAGGGATCACAACATCCGAATCATTGCTGCTGGACTGTTCCAATGTCTCATTATCAGTATGATAAATGGTATGACAAGGCTGAGATTGGAATTCATTGTCCACAATGGTCACCTAAAGCTGACTTTTGAGTCATGGGTGGGGGTAATTGTAGGGATCAAGGCCCTCAAGTTGCACTTCATCATAACAAGTGTTTCTTGGTCAATACAAGCAACTCACAAATGATGAGGCATTGGGAGGGTGAAGTTGATGTGAATTGTTTGAATCAGACCAAATGCATATGATCTTGTTGAGAATGGTAAATCGCAACAAATTATTTAACCCTTTCCCACTGGCGCGCAAACATTTTTTCTCGCCAAAAATCAGCCTCATCACCACCGATCCACTGCCGAAAACCAATGGCCGCTCACAAGATAGTCCAAGAACCACCACCGCCGACCCCAACCATCAACGTCAGACATCATACCATCGCCCGAGCTCGTCGCGGGGTTAGATTACGCAGCGTCCGACGATCTACAGCCACTCCCATCACGGGCATCGGAGAGATTGGCGTCGATTTTTCTCTCCGGCGATGTCCACCACGGCATCAGTGATAACAGTTCAAGCGATGGCTTTGACGGCTACCTCCCTTTGACAGTGTCACACATCATGACGATGATTACAACTTGGAGCCGAATACGGCATCTCTGGATGCAGCATACGGCGAGATTTACACCCCAAACACAAAGAGTGATTCTGTGTGATGATGGGGGCCACTTCTCGACCAACAATACACACATATATCGACGAATATACGAACATCGGAGAGCCTGGAAGGCCCCCACCTATCATCCCAACAATAGTGGACAGGTTTAAAGGCAACACTGTGAGAAGGGAGCAGATATACAACAATCAACCGCCGTTTCTCTGTTGTTTGGTCAATAGAAGCCAAAATCTGGGATGTATGCTTGTGATGCAACAATAATCCAGTGGTAATGAGCAAAACAACCCATTTCATGCATACAGAAGCTAAATATAAACATAAAGAATGGAATAATGTGAAGGAGGGGTGCTTACAAAACCATTTTTAAGTATTTTGGCTATCATCAGATCTTACTATAATATTTTAGCAATTTAATTGAAATAAGCCTATGTTGGTATGTTAATTAAGTCAGTTTAGATGGATCCAATGCTAACATAACTTAGTAGCATCACTCTAGAGAGTCTACAGAGACATACTGCATGCTTGGAACCATGAAAATTGCACCATTACAAGCTAAGATACAGTAATCTATTCACGAGGTCCCGAAATGAGGTCCAAATGAGGTCCCCAGTGGGAAAGGGTTAAAATTAAAAAAATCATCATAACACATCCCCTTGTTACCATACATTGCACATTCCAAATATCCCTATCCTAACTGAAGATACTCCTGCGTAGATGTCCTTCCAACTGTACTTGTTTTTCAACTGTCTTCATCATGTTGCCGTCGTGCCTAATAGTTGACGTGTCTACATAGAAATCCTCCTTGACATGTAGGTTACGATAAACATAAGCAATTCTGTAACCATCTGCTGGCTGTCCCTCATCATCATCATCGTCGAAGACCACAGTGTGTAGCATGAGCATGTCATCCATAGGGTCAAGCACCGTTATCCATCCATCCTCCATCCTAATCTGATAGCTTGGTGAAGTAACGTAATCAGATCTTGACTGCGTAACTGGTTTCCCTAGGCTAGCATACTTGAATATGAAATTCATTGGACGATTTCCTCTTGTATAGATTATTACAGAGGATCCAATTACTTGCGAGTTTTCGCATCCTCCCACAGTTGCGCCCTCCACATAAGGAGTCTCACCATCACAAAGTCTCTTCATAGCCGAAGTCCCAAAGTTGTCCTTGTGGTCACCCATATACTTACCCAATACGCTGTGGTAGAACAGTTGTTGACATGAATTCGGATGATGATTTCTTGTGTAATATGAGTGCACCAGGGCCATGCTGCCATCCATACTTTGAGTAACTGTCCCATCTCCTTACTGTTTGGCCACAGGTTTGTTGGACATCATTTTTTGGATAGACAAACAGTCTTATGACATCTTCTCCATTACCCTCTTCCTCGCCTGGCGGTTTGTCACTGTTGTAGGTATATGGCATTTTAACAACCTGTGACATGGTTTGCCTGGCAGGCTGTTTTGATTCTTGCCAACTTGTTAGCGGACATCCAGGGTGTGGAAAATGATTCCATAGAACATCTAGTAATGTATATTGCGATAGTTTGGTTATCATGCTTTCCTTTGTTTTGTTCTTGCTTGGGAATAATTCTTCCGGGATATCTTTAAACACCTCGACAAAGATTGGATCCTTGTCCAGAGAAACTATTGCTCCACTGTAACGGTTATGCCAAGACGGCTCATCTTTCATGCTGGCACCCAGCAACTTCCTTCCATCCTTCGTTTCAATGAGAGGGTGGCCTTCATATTTTGACACCCCTGCAGACTCTTTTTCAGTTAATATGATTTTAGGCATGTGTTCGCCATCGAATTGCGCCCATTCGTTGCCAAACTCCTTATTGTTTTCGAGGCAACGTACACAAAACTTCTCTATCATTTTCTTCACACGTTTGGGGATGAAGAATTCTTCTGGATTATCCAATATCCCCCACTTGTCTCTCCAAAATTGCAAACTAGTAACCATTTCATCCGTGATCTCCTCTGGGCGACTTCCTTCCTGAACTACAGATTCTAGTGTACTTCCCTCCACTACAGGTTCTTGAGTACAGGAGCGTTCTTTCACCTCGTCTTGCTCCTTTGTCTTTTGAATACCAGAACTCAACAACTTTTTATCTGACCCTTCATCTTCATCAACCACTAGGTCTGACAGAACTAATATCTTCAGAAACTTCCATGCTGATGTAGTTCCGGAATGCTTTTTAATTTTCTGTCCTGTACGCAGTTTTATTTTCCATCAATCAAAGATCTTTCTCAAGATCTTGAAGATATCATCCAAGCCTCTGTCCATGGCTTCACTCTTCAAATATTCAAACTGATCCAAATCTTCCACATAACCCAAAATGCTGATAAAGTACTGTCCAAACGCGATAGGATTTCACTGTTTGGATCTGTTGTTTTTCGAAAAATTATTTGCTCACCATTATCATTTGGGTCAACTGATAGTGCTGCGTCAATACGTGCGTTGTGTCTCTCGGATCTGGCATTCGTTTCTTGCACAATCTGCTCAAGCGACCTTAACTGATAGGCATATTTCTTTGCCATCCTCTGGCTCTGTTGCCAGTAGAAATGTAGATAAGTAGCGACGCTCTGAGATGTTTCCTGATATTCAGGGTCGTGTTTCAACCATCTGAAGCCTCCCTCTGCTGCCTGGTTGCTGTTATCCATTACCGCTCCTCTCCCTTTCATGGCTAGCCTGCACGAAGCCATCGAGATGGTCGGTATATTGCTAGCGATTTGTGAATCAATATAGGTTGTGACCTCTGGAAGATACACTGGATTTTTCACCAACACACCATCACTCATAGATGAGGAGATATATAAAAACTTTGTTGTGACAGCAACATTGTGAACAAATTGAGGAACACGTTCAGCATCCAAGTAGTATTTCTTGATAGCATTCCTAACGGTTATATCTTATTCACTATAAATGGGTAGGACAGCATAGCATATAGTGCAGTGTTGGATCTCCAGGTCTTGTCCTCGATTATTGAAGCAATGGGGCGTCCACATGTTTAGCCGTTCGTTATGGGCAGCGTTGCTGCGCGCCTTTTGTACCAACGTTGCTGCGAGATTGGCCACGTATCTCAGGAAATAACCTGGCTCATGCTGTCACGAGCTATCATAGGCTCAAATAGCTTCTTAGTTTCATCGGTGGATTTTGCCATTCAAAATTTAGATACAATACTCATTACAACACGTAATCCCATCGATCGGATAACTTCACATTTTGATTTTTACAGAAACAATCTTGTCCAGCGAAATATGAATCGATACAACCGTTTCATGGATGTTAGATATATGGACGAAGAGTTGGCACGCCTTTTCAATTTGACATCCAACAATGAGACAATCAAGTACAAGAATGTTGATTGTGGAGGGCTGGCCCAGGAAATTCTTTCTCCAAAAAAGAAAGGTGGTTATATTTCTCACTACACCTACAACTATCGTAAATATACACAACTTACCATAAATAAACGACCCGAGGTGCCATTACTAGTTGTCCGAACTGAATTTCTTTGGAAAGATGCTTCCAACATTGAAATTGCATTACGTGGGAATGAATCAAATTTCTTGGATAAACAGCTCACTTGGAGCCATGGAAGTGAAAATTTTGCTGTTAAAGCAAAATTGGAAACCGATATACAGAGACAGGCAGTGTGTTGCGCTATTTATGATGATTTGCAGGTGTATCAAGATATTGTCATGCGTGCCTTGAATTTAGATTACTATGAGAAGAGGAAAATGATTGCAATGATTCATAGAGATTGCAGTGTGAATATATATGAACATGAAAGTATAGTGTTGTACGGAACAAAGTTCTGGGAACAGTGGTTTGCAACTACTTGCAATGGGGGAGGTTGAACCCCAACAAGAATCTAAACAACTCTTGGATGAAATGGACACTTCTTGGTCTTGATATCATAAATCACAATACTTTAAATAAGTAGTTGAAAATTTTCTTATCTTCTCTCACAAAGAGTACACAACTTCCTTCTAACAAAACCAGCATTTACGACCCTCGTAAGCGCTTTCTTTCTCTTGCTGCATCAACCTTGCCCTCTGTTCTATAATGTTGTCTCTTTTTGACCTTTCGACTGGCATCAAGCTTCTCTTCTTTCTTTGCCAACTCTTTAGATCTCATGATTTTACGTTCCGCCCTCTTCTCCTTCTTCTTGGCTTGTTTGTCGTTACGGATTGTACTAATGGCCTGCATGAAAGTGTACTTTTTCTTCTCATCCGCATCCATAACGACCTATTAAACAAAGAATACAATGGTACGTGAGATATGTGTAATGGGGATGAGAAATGTCTTTGCACAACTACTCACGGCACGTTTGGAAGCATAGCTTTTTGATTTTCTCTTCTTTTCATCCTTTGGTTTGCTTGCAAATGGAAGTGCAGACTCAATAGACTTGGGAACAAAGAGCTTATTAAATTTGCGTTCTTTGCGTTCAATGGGCTTGTAAATGGAATCTGGATTTACTTCAATCGGTGTTTCTGTCTCAACATGAAGTTGCGCCTTGGGTTTCATAGCCCTCCACCCATCTACACCATCCTTAGACAAGAGAGATGTCACAGGATTGTAATAATTTTTCACTTCGACAGGCACCCACGTCCTGCAGAATACAATATCACTCAATAGAATTTTGTCCTCAAATGTGGCACGGAAACTTCCCGGTTGTCCCTCTCTTGAAACCTTTTTAATTTGACCTCGGATTCCACTGACTGTGCGGATACTGGCTCCTTCAAATCTGCTCACTTCCATTTCACTATTAAACATGCCCGAGATGAATGCGGTGTTTTTGTATATCTTGGATGGTGTACCAACGAGCTTCAATTTCTTGACGATTTTGGATGAGGCATCAAGTTCCAAAACAACGCCAGTTGCAGCAATGCGGAAGCCCGGAATGTTTCCGCTAAGACGTTGAATAGCTAGAACACCTGTATTTGGTGGTACTTGGTGGCCATAGAAGGTTGCTTGACAGTGCATATGTTCTGGCTATAGTGGGTGACCAAAGTGGGGGTATTAGCAAATTATTTCAATAACTGTGCATATGAATATGGTTGCAAAACTTACCGTGTATTTAAGATATCTCTGTCTACCATTCTGATCTTCTGTAGAAAATACCGGAATGCTTTGAAAACGTCGCCAGCCTACAGAGAAAACAAGTGGGTCATTACACTTGAGTATCTTCTTATGCCACCGATGCTTTTTGAACCTACAGCGAACCAAGCCCCTCTCGGTCTCTTGGGGTGTTAGACCTCCGATTACAAGTGGCATGGTTGGATTAAAGGATTCGACAAACTCAGCTGGTATACCATCAATTCTGATACGACAGTATATGCCTTGACGAAAGCCTTCGTACCGAACACGACTGGCCTCTCCATCAACCCCAAACTCCTCCTGGTTGCGCTTTAATCTCGCTTCCTTTTCACGCTTCAATGCCTCGACGTATTCATTCTCTGCCTTTTCATCTGAAAGCTTTGCATTAGTACCTTTTTTGCTCTCGTCGTAATCATCATCAAATTCATTCTTTTGACTCGCTTTCTTCCTTGCATTGAAGTCTCTCAATTCAGCATCAGTCATACCTGCAGTTTCATCATCCTCATCGCTATCTTCTACTTCTCCATTCGGTCCGTACTTTTCTCCAGTTTCGAGGTCTTCAAAGTCATCGAATTCTTCTGCATTTTCTTTACCTGTATCCCAATTCCCCGTGACAAATTTGTCTCTGATGCGTTCAATTAGACAGTCTTCTCCCTCTTCTAACCAGGCATTCATGTCAAAGGCCGGTCCCGTGGAGTTACTCTGCTGAATTTTGCGAGATGAATCATTTTCGCCGAGTTCAATACCGCTGGACTTGTTGGGTCCGTCATCCGCTTTCTTTGATTTGTCACTCTTTGCACTTGTGTCGCGGAGTTTAAAGAATTCCTCGTCGGACGACTCATCATCGCTATCGTCCTTGTCCAAGTCCTTGTTATCCTCTTCGCTGACCAAATTTGATGCAGGTGTGCCATAAACGAGTTGCTGGAGATTTACAACGGATCGTTCACGACGTAGATAATTCATGGCGGCTCGCTGTGCAATATCGGTCTGCCATGCTTGGCCTCCTCCTCTACCTTCATCATACTCATCTTCGTTGTCGGAAGCATTTTCATCCTGCTGATTTGAAGCATCGCTCTCGGTCTCAATAGATTTATCGTCTTCACTCTCATCCGAGCTACTGCTGTTACTATCATCATCATCGGACTGTTCCATAGATCCATCCTTGGATGCATCATCTGCACCATCAAACCTTCTCCGGAAAGAGTTGGCTAGCTCATAGACATCATCCACGGACCTCCTATTACGATTATTCTTGGCATATTCACTCTCATCTTCGTCTAAATCATGATCATCATCACTATCATTTGCCGCTTTTACAGCCTTGGATCCCTTGAAAAGTCTCATGGAGGAATATTCCATCTTCGTATCCACTCCATCCCTTACATCCTGCAAACTCTTTAGTAGACCCGCCGGGGCATCAGAATCGTATTCGTCGTTCTCTTCCTCGCTGACATCCTCTTCGTCTTCGCCTTCACCTTCCGAACGGGGCAAGTCCAAGTTTTCCTTTTTGGTGTAATTGACTTTGCCAATATCAATGTACACGGCATCCTTGTCGAAGGATACAAGACCTACGTTGGAAAGCGGTGCATACAGCTTCGTTTCTTTTTTACTCAGTGTCTATATGATATATAAAAAGAGAGAGTTTCAAAAACATGACAATATGAATATGGATGAGCAATGTATTGCAAAGAAAAACTCTCTCTCTATATATAATTTCTCTCACCATCATCTCCTTCTCCTTCCCAACCGAGGGTATAGGATCGGGTATAACCCCCACCTCCACCATCCCGTAATCACCCACACCCACCAAATGTACCTTCTGTCCCGCCTTTAAATTACTCCCCCTCACGTAACCGTAAAACACACAAGACCTCTCGCACTTCTCATCCTCCTCCAATTTAGAAGGATGAGTCACATCCTCGTATCGATCCACCAATACGTACGGATGGGTATTCCTCCATACCAACGGCCGATACTTGACCCTTCCCAACAATAAGGATAATTGCTTCACTTCGTGTTTTAAATATTTACCATTAACGCATCCCGAGAAGTAAAACATTTTGGCACCATCATAAATCTCCGTCCAAAATCGATGTTTTAACAATTTCTTCGTTTTACGTAAATTCTTTTGCGTGCGGAATTGATCTAAATGGGTGAATACTCCAATCACTTTTGGAAAACCGTGTGTTTGTATCATGTTTAGGAATTCGAATTGTTCGAGTTCGAAACCGTATTTGGCATCGACTACTAATAGGATTAAATCGGCGATTTTGGCAATGTCTAGCATGGCCTCGGGAGTGTTGGGACATTCTAGGAATGTCGTACGTTTGGTTTTGGATATGGATACGGTGATGGGTCCTACGGGATGGGATAGATTGTGATTGGTGTGTAATTTCACGAGACTTCGTATCAATGTGGATTTACCCACGCCGGACGGTCCCACGACGCATACCAAGGACGGAGGACCTTCCTCCGGCGTGGCACTCCTTCTATCATTTTGGGGGACGTATTCCTTCTTTTGAGCTCGGTCTAAATTACGTTGTAGGGATCGTTGAGTGCGGACGACGTTGGATACCGAAAAGGCACGGGGATTGTGTCGTTCTTTTTGATGGCCGTCTTTTTTGGATTTGAGTTCTTTCTTCTTTTCGCGTGCGCCTCGGCCTGCCTTGGTGGCTTTGTGGGTTACGTGTGTTTGTTGGAGGTCGTCTGCTGCTGCCATTTTGTTTGATGATATGTTGATGATGATGTTTTGTAGATGATGTTTTGTTGATTCGCCGCTGCTGCTGCTGCTGGTTGACCTCTAAAGCCTAAAACTTCAGGTGAAAGTACAGACCTGACAATATAAACCAATATAAACGGCAACTATCTCATCTATTGATTAGTATTCCTCCTTACGGTTGCAGCTTCTATCTGTGTTCGCTGCGTTCAATCGTCATGGCCATAGTGGTGATGTTCGATGGTTGGTTGGTGTTGAGTGTTGATGTGTGGCGCGTGTGGCGTGTGTGTTGTGGCGGGTAGCGAGCCGAAACGGCGACGGCAAAATCCACGACAGCAAAAGATATTACCTTTTTATAATCTATTGTTCAATATATGTTCTGACAGGTAAGATTAAAGATCTCGATCTCCATCCATTCGCCGCTCACCGTCAATTTCAAACTATTCTTCATCACAATAACACCAAGCTACTTTTGTTAACCTAACACTTTCGCTTACACGCAATAAAATATAATCAAAAATGGCACTGCAACTGGGTCTACGTCGGGGAACACTGCGATCATGGTTTCAATCGCCATCATCATCAAGCAGTAGTAGCGTTCTTTCATCCAGCAATTATTGTTTCAATAACTTTAATTCGACGCAACGGTGGAAAAGCACCGATGTAGGCGATGTGATTGGGATCGATTTGGGTACTACCAACTCGTGTGTTGCCATCATGGTGCGTGTATAGTTGTTGATGTACAATATATATATGTTGATTGTTAACGCTTCATTATTTTCTCATACTTCTTCATAATTGTTTACATGTCTTTTTCATTTTCATGTCATGTCAATCCTGCATATTTCCAATATACAACTATTACACACTACACAAAAACACAAACATTCCATATATATCAGGAAGGACGCAACGCACGAGTCATCGAAAACTCCGAGGGAGCACGCACCACACCCTCCGTAGTAGCCATCACCGACGACGCCCGTCTCGTCGGCATGGCCGCCAAACGTCAGGCCGTGACCAATCCCGAAAACACATTCTACGCCGTCAAACGTCTCATCGGCCGATCCTTCTCCGACACCGAAGTGAAATCCATTCAAAATCTCGTACCCTACAAAATTGTCAAATCGGACAATAACGACGATGCATGGGTACAAGATACTCGTAACGTTAAATTCTCGCCGAGTCAGATTGGTAGCATGGTATTGGGGAAAATGAAGGAAACCTCCGAGGGATTTTTGGGACGGGATGTCAGTAAGGCCGTCGTTACCGTACCGGCGTATTTTAACGATAGTCAAAGACAGGCTACCAAGGATGCCGGTAAAATCGCCGGATTGGATGTTTTGAGAATTATTAACGAACCGACGGCCGCGGCATTGGCGTATGGGATGGATAAGGCCGACGGGAAGACGATTGCCGTGTTTGATTTGGGCGGGGGGACGTTTGATGTTTCTATATTGGAGATATCGGGGGGAGTATTTGAGGTCAAGGCTACCAATGGGAATACCATGTTGGGCGGTGAGGACTTTGATGAGATGTTATTGGAATTTCTATTAAAACAGTTTAAGCAGGATTCGGGTATTGATTTGGCCGGGGATAATTTGGCCATGCAACGATTGAGAGAGGCGGCCGAGAAGGCCAAGCGTGAGTTGGACGGGTTGGCCCAGACGGATGTTTCGTTGCCGTTCATTACGGCCGATGCCAGCGGACCCAAGCATTTGAATGTAAAGATTACCAAAGCGCAGTTTGAGAATATGGTGTCGGAACTCGTGGAGAAGACCGTGGAACCGTGTCAGAAATGTATGAAGGATGCCGATGTGTCCAAATCGGAAGTTCACGAGGTCATTCTGGTGGGAGGCATGACGCGTATGCCAAAGGTGCAAGAAACCGTGGAGAAATTCTTTGGTAAAAAGCCATCGCGCGGCGTGAATCCCGACGAGGTCGTGGCAATGGGTGCCGCCATCCAAGGCGGTGTGCTCAAGGGCGACGTTAAGGACATTTTACTCCTCGACGTCACCCCCCTCTCTCTCGGTATCGAAACATTAGGAGGTGTCATGACCAAGTTGATCCCGCGGAATACCACCATCCCCACGAAGAAACAGCAGACCTTCTCCACGGCCGTGGATAATCAGCCGCAGGTGCAACTCAAGGTTATGCAGGGTGAACGTGAGATGGCCGCGGATAACAAGAATCTCGGAGAGTTTGATTTGACCGGTATCCCTCCCGCTCCTCGTGGTGTGCCTCAAATCGAGGTATCGTTCGATATCGATGCCGATGGTATCCTGCACGTTTCCGCGAAGGATAAGGGTACCGGGAAGGAACAGAGTATCGTCATTAAATCGTGTGGAGGCTTGTCCGATGATGATATCGAACGCATGGTGCGTGATGCCGAGGTTAATGCTGATGCGGATGCCAAGAAGAAGCAAGTTATTGAGTCCAAGAATGAAATTGATTCGCTCATCTACAGCACGGATAAGAGTTTGAAAGAACATGCCGAGAAGTTGGATGATGCCGTGAAGAAGGAAGTGGAGAAGGCTATTGAGGATGCCAAGGCGGTGAAGGATAGTGATGATCTTGATGAACTTAAGGCCAAGACGGAGGCATTGAGCCAAGCTAGTATGAAGATGGGACAAGCTATTTACGGTCAGCAACAACAAGCTTCTGGAGATGCAGGCGCAGAAGAGAAGAAGGACGATAATACAGTTGATGCCGACTTTGAAGAGAAAGACAAGAAGGATGATGATGATAAGAAGGGCGAGAAGAAATAAAGAGAGTGTCGTGTTTTGCAGTTCATGTTTAGTTAATAAATGCCTAAATAATTCAAGCTACTCATTGCGGCTGATTGACATATGTATGACATCATTAGCTTGAAACAAAAACTTGTAATTTACTGCACTAAATCACTAAACCAGATTATTGACTTGACATGGAAGCTTTCGTTTAAGTACATTATTACAATTTCAATTTGATCAAACACTTGAATCTACACACCAATATCTGGAGGCATATATTCCGACGAACGGTTCTGCAGTGTGTCTGTCGTGGCCATAGTCGCTTCATCATCGGTAGCATTTTCAAGTAAGATCTTGCTTTTTCGTTTCTTTTTCCTCTTTCGTCGTGATAGTTTGGTCTCTTGTTCGTCTCCTGGACCAAGACCAACCCCTGCTAGAAACTTGGCAAAATTTTCAACGATAGATGCTTCACCCTCTTTACTGGATTTTACTGACACGGGTGAATTTGTATTCATTTCAATAGTCAAAGCCAGAAGAGCTACCGATGACACGATTCCGGCTGCCCATGCCCCTGCTCCAAGAGGTAACACAAGGATAAATAAAATCAATGTAGATACCTGGCACATGCATCCTATGAGAAGCATCTTAATAGATAATGCCCATAAACTGCGCTGCGTCTTGGAATTCATTAAAAGCATACAAATAATCATGTTGGGGAAGCCAGCTGATAATAGACCAATTAATCCGAAGAGACGAATAGCAAAAGAGCTGCTGTTTAGAATAACAAACAGGGAGTTCATAAGCAGGAACATTACTCCAAAACCAGCTAATTAAACAGTGAGTGAGGTTGTTATTCCATTCGTAGTTTGAATTTGCAAAATAATCGTACGAAATTTGTACTTACCAGTGTATTGCATTCTCTCCTTGACAAACCCTGGTCTAACGGAGACTAACGTATCATCATTATCTTCAAAAGTCTCGTCTTCATCATGCACCAATTCTGTGGACTTCTTTTCGGTTGCCTTCGTTGGAGTAAGTACTTTTTGCGCATCATCGATGGCCTTCTGCCATATTGGCCCCATGGATTTATTGGGCGATAAATCACGGGTATTTTCACTACTGTAGGAACTATTGCCCGATCCTTGACTGTTGTTGCTATTGTCTGTCATACCAGTAGTAGTAACTTCAAGCTGCCCAAGTCCTTTCTGTTGGAACATGATGCTGTCTAGAGCTCCTAGTTCCTTATCAATTTCACTTGGCTTCTTTTCAATTTCCTCGTTCACGGGTTGCTCATTTTGCATGGTAGACGAAGTGGATGAAGCAAACGAGTCATGTCCACTTGATGTACCCTCTGACCTGGTATCTTGGTTCTGAGCAGCACTAGTGGATGGGTTGATACAATTCTCAAAATTATTCTGTGAGGTAGTTTTTGGATTTGGGAGAGGACTTTCATTTGATGCCCTAGGTGTAGGGTAGTCACGTGCAAATAAATGAGTGTAAACTTGGGTTGATGCCTCACTCATTGTTTGGACAATAGACCTAGGAGTCTTTGCTTCATTCTTTTCCTTAACCTCGTTACCTTCAATTTTCTCTTTCGTTGGGTCTTCTTGAATATCAATCAGGGGTACGCTGATAACCTCGTGAGTTGGAGGATGGCTAAAATCGACAGATGACGGAGGCGAACTAATTTTGTTCTTCGGTTGAGAAGAAACAAAACAGAGTTCATCTGCTGGTCCTGAAGATGATAAAGAGTTCTTACTCTTCGAACTGGGTGAACTGACTTGTGTTTTACTCTGCTCTTGTTTGGAGGAAGCAGAACTCCTGCTCTTTGAACTGGGTGAATGAATTGGTTGAAATTGCTCCACGTTGTCAGCATCCTTTGTCTCCTCATTTTCTTGAGCAGCCTCGAATGCAGCTTGACTCATTGCCAACAGAGCTTCTTCAGTGAGACCAAAGCTTGACTGTGTTATCACAGGCTCATCTTCTTTCACCAAACTTTTGCGGCCAGAGCGAGACTGTCTCTTCTTTTTATCTTTGCTCTTCCTCTCCTTTCGAGTGCTGTCTTTCACTGTGGGTGTACTCTGAGCTTCTGTAGATGGCTCAATTAGACTCAAATCTTCCGTTTCTTTGAATGGCTCTTCAATATCTGCCGGCGGGTCTGCTTTCTTTGGTGCATCATCACGTTGATTGTTCCTTTTCTTTTCCTTGGGGCTCCTCGCTTTTTCACTGTCCACAGAAACGTTACTTGATATATTTTCAACAGTAATCACTTGACCAACTCTATCAGTCGTCTCCTCGTTATCTTCTCTCTCTTCTTCGTCGTCCTGATCAATTTGCGGCAAAATTCCATTAGGTTGTCTTCCCTCCTCTAACACAATGTCTTCACTAGACTCACTATTCGTACTATTCTCGTTGTTGCGTGAACTAAATTGATTCACAGCACCCTTATTGTACTTTGGTGTCACCTGGGCCTCAATGTCATTCAAAGCAGCGTCTATACGAGCTCTAGCCGCAGCTCGTGATTGGCGCCTACCCTCTATTTGATTACGTACACGTGTCAATGCAGTGGATTGGGAACACGCGGAAAAGACAGAATTGGCTGGAGATAGGCACGCGGATGGTTTGGGGATGTCAGACTTCGTTCTGTCGTGATGTTGTTGTAGGGAGTGGGGCTCCATTTTGGGTGTTGTGGGGCGACGTTTGTTTTGGTTGGAGTTTTCATTGCCTTCGGCCCCTATGGTCAAAGAGGCTTCATAGGCTGCAATTGTATCGATACGATGTTGACTGAGCTTTGCAGCCTTCGGGGATTGAAGAGATGGAGATGCCATGGTGAGGCTTTGGGTATTGATTGACTGGTCTCCTCTTCTCAACCGTTCCGTTCAACGATGCACAAATAATGGTGAGAATTGGAAGCGGCGGCGAGTGAGGAAGATTTGTGAGATTGGCGTCACAGCCTTTCATGTGTGTCGCCGAAGTCGCAGATCACGATTAGATTTAGACACCTCCTCTATCTACCTTATAAGGTATGTAATTATGTAACACCTCATCTACCTTATGTAGATAGAATAGAACCGCTGAATGATTTAGGTAGGAAGAAGTGACACGTTCATTCCGCATTTCAACTCTTGCTACAAGCGTTCAAAGTGTTCCCACATCAATGTCTGATCACTGTGCTTCCTGCGGCAAAGCCGATGCCAACCTGAAGGCATGCAAAGCGTGTAAGCTGGTGAAGTATTGCGGTGTCGAATGTCAGGTGGCGCATCGACCGGCGCACAAGAAGGCGTGTAGGGAAAAGGCAAAAGAATTATTTGACATGCAGTTATTTGAACAGCCAAAGAAGAGAGAGGATTGCCCCATTTGCATGATAACACTGCCATGCCTTGACAGTGAATCAATGTTTTCCGAATGCTGTGGGAAAACTATCTGTGACGGCTGCAGATATTGTTTGACTCGTAATTGCTGCCCTTTCTGCAACACTGCCAATACTCATAGTGACCAAGAAATCATCAAGAGGTTAACTGAGAGAATGGAGAAATATAATGATTCAAAGGCAATGGTTATACTGGCAAGTTATCATAGATTTGGACACAACGGTTTACCAGTAGACCAATCAAAGGCATTTGAGCTGCTCCAGCGTGCAAGTGAGCTCGGATCTGCTGCGGCTCACTCCCATCTTGGATTCATGTATCATGATGGGAATGGGATAGAACATGACAAAAAGAAGGCTGTCCATCACTGGCAGATTGCATCGATGATGGGACACGTGAATGCTAGGCATAATCTCGGTTATGCTGAATTACTGAATAAAAACTATCATCGTGCAATGAAGCATTTTATGATTGCCGCGAAGTGTGGATACGAAGATTCCTTGCATAATATCAAAGAAGGTTTCAGAAAGGGGTTAGTATCAAAAGAAGACTTTGAGAAAACGTTGCGAGATCATCAGGCTTCGCGTGATGAAACAAGGAGTGAACAAAGAGATCGAGCTCCAGTCATAAAAGCCCTAGCAAGCGAGTAAACCTGGGCAGCAGACTTGAAACTTTTCAAAGAACTCTAGAGGTGATTAGAACTTCAACTTTTCTTAAGTTTAGCAGGCCTTGAGAAAAGAAACCCCCGTTTTATTTTCATCAGAAGTGGTGCAATTAACATAGGACATATCAGTATTAGTATAGTTGTATGTGTCCTTTTTTGTGTATGTCCATTTTTCTCCATCAAATAATGACTTGGGCATTTTTTTTCTCAGTTTCTATTACACATTTAAAAGCAGTGGATTTATCATGAGTTCAACCACACCATATTATGAATATTTTACACTGGGAGCTTAATTTTAAGTCTGACCAAACTTACTTATGTATCAAATTCTGTAAGAATCAGAATAAAGTTCAAGTGGCTTTTTTTTGGTTTGGTATGAAGTTCTTCGTCAATCAAAAGAGAACCAGATATTTCAAACTCTGCTACTTATGTTGACACACTTGGCATTACCGCATCCTGGAATTTTCAGAAAAAACTTGAAATTCAAGGTTTTCGAAGGCCGTGTCACACTAGAGTATTTATTGTTCTATGCTCATGCACAAGTAGCCGACAGTTTCCTCGAGAATAAATCCCTACAAGGCCATCCATTCTCCAAGGCAACATGAATCACCAACCTTCCATCACTCTTCCTCGGTAAATACGCCGATCGGTAATCGGCATCCAACAAACACTCAACTATATCACGAATTTCTTCGGTACAAAGTCGACAATGCGAGACTGGGTTTTCGGCGAGGGTTTGAAAGGCGGTCCGATCGTCATCGCTTTGATCCTTGGCTGTGAATTCGGATGGGATGCGTTGTCCCATGGCTCGTAGGATGGACCATACTCCGTAGGGACGGCAGTTTTCGAGTCCGAGATTGGGATTTGTTAGACATCGTATCCATGCGTGTACCGGGTGGAATGTTGTTACGGGCGACAATGATTCGGTGGAGCTGGCATTGTTTGGAATATTCGTTTGTGCAGATGTAGCGGTATTATCTGATGTATTAGCCGAGGCAGTATTAGTATGCTTTTCAGCTGATGACAATGATTTCATTGAAGATAACATCTTGTCGGTAGCATACAAAATATGAAGAAACTTTTCCCATCTCCGTTCTTTCCTCAAATACTCTCTTTCGGCAAACGTGCGTCTCCTCCTGGGTAATAGACCGCTGTATTCACCATCATTGAAGACATTATCCAATAATTCATCGCCATCGGACTCCTCCGATTCATCATCATCATCAGCATGATCATCATCGTCATCTTCGGTTACGGCATCTTGATCACTGGCGAAATCATCAATAATCTCAATCAATGGACTGTCCGAGTATAGTAACATGGAATTAGTAATCGCATCATCATCATCGTCGTCTTGATGTTGTTGCTGCTGCTGCGGTGAAGGACGTTGGAATGCTCCGTTGGGATACCACTTGAGTAAAAGCGCCGCCGTCTTTCGCGGTATATGCGATTCCGATATCCATCGGATGGGATTGTGTCCTGTATAAACGTCCTTGGAAGATGACTGCGTCGGAATCATTATTGTCGATCCATCATCCTCTCGTCGAGACAATAATGATGATGATGATGTAGCCGCATCGTCATTCTTCGTTGTAGTACTGCACTCCTTCTTGCTCATGGCCAGTTCGGCGATCAAAAGCAATCGCAGCACCGGCATACTCTTCACCCCACTCTCCACGGCAATCTTTAATGCCGTGCCTTCGAAGGTATGATCGAGAGCGGCGATTGGGTGAGCCTTTAGAACGGCCTCCACGGCCGAGAGGGGTGGGTTGTACTTTAGCATTGCGTGTAGCGGTTTGTACGTTGGCGTGGTGTCATCATCGTCGGAGGATGATGACGATGATTGACGAAAGTAGGATTCTGCCGCCTCGTGCGGATGGGAGTTGACGCGAGTAATCACGGCAGTCCAATCCAATAATTCGTCGCTGGGTATCGGTGAAATGCGCGATGGAGGAATGGCAGCAGCAGCACCGCTTGATCGTGATGTCTTCTTGTGCTTTGGTGGAATTAGTTCGCGTAGAGTTTGGATCGTGCGTTGCGATTTACTGCATTCGTTGTCGGAAGAAGACGAACGCTTTCGTTTGTTATCATTCATATATCTTTTCTCGGTTGTGATATTCATATGAACGTTTTGCAGAATAGAGAAATAATATCGAAAATGATGATTCGACGGGGCTCATTCAACCAAACTGCTATGTAGGATAGGTTTTGACACTGGGACATCACCGCAGATCAGCCGCAGGTATCTTCGTCTCTAAACTAGAGAATAGAAGGCTTTGGTCATGAAGATTCCATTGTCAGTAGTTGTTAGTCGCAGCAGTCGCGGTGTGGAGGCTGATCTATGACCGCGGGGGCGGGTGGGTCGCCGTCGCCAAGGGCCATAGCGTTTCGCGTGAAGGGTTGTGTACCCACCGAATTTTTTCAATGGGTAAGTATCGGTATGAGGGGATTGGGTACACTAACCATGAGTGGGTATGTGAATATGGACGGACATGCTACCGGCTACATGAAATTGTTTTGATACAAAGGGTATGACTATTGTGTCGTACCATACATCACATTTGCAGAGGAATTAGTACTAGGAAGTTCTTACAATTGTGGCATCGGTTCAACGGAAGATCCGAGGTGTCATGATCGTTG
>JALLPH010000481.1:0-18681 GCA_036939855.1 Cyclotella choctawhatcheeana
CACCTAAAAATGAACTATGTACAGAACACAGCAGGTGGGAGGTGTGTGAAAGATAAAGATACCCCCGAAAATATCTTCTTTCTTTCAGTTCTATGTATGCTTACGCTAACATTATGGGATCCCGAAGGGCTAGCCGGAGCGCAGCGGAGGCTAGTGATAAAAAAAGATGCCAGTGTCATATTTTACAAATTACTTGACGAGGGAGAAAATGAGAACAATAACACTTTGTATATTTACGGGACTTGGAATGTGCCGCTTGCGAACAAAGCAACTCGTATTGGCGACTAGCATTGATGATATTCCTGCCATTCCACTTATGAATCAAGTGGTAGTGTTCAAATCACACATGGGATCCAGTGATAAAGATAAATACGAGGAACACACTCATGCACTTGATCAAATTATACAAAATGATAGATTGTATGGTATACTACGCATTGCACGCAACCCCGGAGATCACATCTTGCGCAACAAACTTCGGTGGAACGATACAAAGCGCTATAAGAAGGAGGACTGTAAGAAATCAAAAGTGTTTTGTTCTAGTTTAGTGAAGTCGGCTCAGAGCTATGTGCAGTTCCATTCCTTTTGGGATGAATGCTATTCAGGCAATGCTAGTAATACTACCGTGGGCATTATGAGCATGCCTCCACAAAAGATTGTGTATTATGAGCACTTCACAAGTAAGCGCCATGTTCAAAGTCTATTCAAAGTGTATTGGAATATTTTGATGACTTGACACCACCTGAGATGACTTTCAAGTATGGAAGTTTGCTCACCAATGAAAAAGTGGAGGAGATGAAAAATGTCATTATAGACCCACCCTATGAACATGGGACTGTAGTGAAGCGTGTTTGTGGGGATAAAATTGCAAAGAAGGTGCATGCTGCTACCAAAGTCATCTCAGAACGTCTTGGATATGTATTTGATGAACATAGTGCTACATGGTCAATACCCAGGGAGATCTAAATTATTACAACATGCCATAAAACATTGAATCGATGTTTTTAAGTCCAAATCATTGTTACTTATGAAGAATTAAGCAAAATGTTGATAATATTTGCTATATAAGAGTAGCACCTTCAGCAAAAAAGACATAGCTTGTAGCTTGAAAACATAAGTTTAACCCAGAGACCCTGCAACAAAGAACAAATAGGTGTGTCACTTATATCACAACAAAGCATTGGATAATATAGATCCTGAATATGCATCTATCTGACAGATGACAGATGCATTCAAACAGATTCTTCAAAGAAGGAATAAGAGTTAGGGGAAGAGGAAGGAAAAAGACTGATAAAAGTCTAAAGATTAGAATTAGAGGCCCAGCAGGCGGATGCAAAGAATAAACAAAGCTCGGGTATGATGGTTCCTTCTAGGAGCATTTAGATAGGAGATTAGTCTGCTCGGCCGGCCTGGTGCTTTTCTGCACAAGTACACATCAACCCTTCAACTTGCAACCATCTCGTGTGCAGAGAAAACTAGTCCTTACACTGCTAGTAATTACAGAGGTGAACTTCTAGGTGGCCTTCTTTTGGTGTTGATACTCTTTGCACTTAACAATTGCCCAACTGTTGAGGTGGCATGTACTAATACGGGCACGGTTGGTCACAGAAGGAATTGCCATTGTCCATTGAAGGATGCCCCACAGGCAGATATCATACGATGCTTTAGCCTATATACCCAAATGTGCTGTCACGTCACTGTCAGCTATAAAAGTGTCTAGCTGGGATGACCTCATATGCATGTTACAATAACAACTAAATGTTATTGCTATTGCGGATAACTTGGCTACATGCAAAAACAGATTTATTTATCTCCTAAATTTCCTTTTTTGAATCATTTTGGATTTTGGGTGTTGATAACTAAAGGACAAGAAGGTCACATCCCCTTTTATTAAATGCAAGACACACAGTGACTAGAAGTGAAAGGCCGCCAGCGACCTCATGTAGTAGTGAGATATTATACTACTGCTGGAGTATTTAAACAAGATATACTGGCTCTTGGACATGGCAACACGGCACTATGACAGGTAGAGAAGCGATGCTGGTATTCTCAGCACTCAGCACTAGGCGGAGCAACCTCGCCAAACAAGTGCAACCCTGACACTTGGGTCAGGATCCATTAGTGCCACCAAAAGAGGATGAAAGGAGGTTGAATACTTTGTTCCTTGTGTGTGGATCTGGGATCTGGCCACCACTGAAACTGAAGTGATATACAATACAGCTGAATAGAATAAAGACATTGTCCGGGTTTTTGCTTTTTGTCAAGTTAGATAACCTGATTTGTGAAAAATGAATTTTACCTTACAAATATAAACTAATGACAACAAGCTCAAAATCATCCCACACAAGGAGACTCAAAAGTCGGATGATATGAATATATTGAAATGCTTGAGCAGCAAGCAGCTAGCAGCAGTGGTTTGGCTTATTTAGTCTTATCACTCACATCTCCCACATCCCAACTCTTTCTAGAGGGACACTTAAGTGTCCCTTTGGAATCGACACTTTATATCTGTTTCGAGAGGGACACTTAAGTGTCCCTCTGGAACGTACCGATTCCTAAATAAGAAGGTCTACGTGGAACAACGGCTAGTTTCTGGCACAGAGGTATCTTCTGTATTCATAAATTAAAGATACCCATTGCTTCCGACCTCTAAACCCTAATTGAGAAAAATGCATTTTTTATTGATGCCAACAATTTCGTGCTAGCTCTGAAATTCCACAAAGTATTTCTAGAGGTCGAATTTACCAAATCCAGCCAGGAGGGACACTTAAGTGTCCCACTGGATGAACATACCAGAGTCTACGTAAACCTACGCCAGAGGGACACTTAAGTGTCCCTCTGGAAAAGAGTTAGGATATACATATTTTTATTGAAAATGAACACTTAGTTGGTGCTGCATGGAGACCATTTAGCCCCAACAAATGTTCGTGACGTATAGCTCTATCAAGCAGAGTTTCTTCTTCTCAATTAATAAGACTGACTCATTCTTATTCTTGTAGTCAAGTGGATCCAATCTGAACCTTTTCCACTAGTATCTTTTGTCCAATTGCCAATACCCAGTGCATAATGATTAGTCCGGGTTAGAAGGCTTTGCTGTTGCTATCTACCGTAAGTCTCGGTGTATAGGGAACGCGAAAACCCTCTGTATAGGGAACGCCCGACAAAAAAGGGAACATCGGCCTATTTAATCAAGATAAAAAACCTTAAGCTCTGTAGAGGCTAATCCCGACACCCCACTTCTCATCAGCAACCTGCTGATGTGCATCGCTCCCAATAATTCTGCTTCGTTGCTCAACACTGCCATCGTCGCTCCAGCAACAACAACCGTCACAACCCACAACAACCCACGCAAATAGCGCGAGGTGTCATACGTCGACAGCCTTAACATACTTTACATATAAGACTTACATTGGATACCATTTATGTTTTTGCTAGTTAATTTGAGTTAATTAGTTAATTACGCTAACAAGATCGTTGTATAAGGAACGATTTGGTATCCGCCAGGATTTACGCATTCCATACCGAGTTCTACGGTAGGCTGATCATCATGGGGCTAGGTAGAGGGGCTACCTAGACTTGTAGTATCTAGTTGATTTGTAGGTGTACTATACACTCTACCTATGGTACATACCAACGAAGATGTTGAAGCCGCGATCTTCAATCTCATGATCTTCACCCCTCGCCTCTGCCCTCTGCCCCCCAATTAATAGAAAAAGACCCGTCGACAACTAACCGTGAGATATCTGCAAAGCAACCATGATGAAGATTGCCGCCGCCTCCCTCCTTGCTGGCTCTGCTGCTGCATTCGCCCCTGCTCAACAGGGTGCCGTTAAGACCTCGCTCGATGCAATGCCCGAGCGTATGTGGAATAAAATGGTTGACAAGACACAGAGATCGAAGGCAATGCCTTTTCTTCCCCGCCCAATCAACCTCGACGGTTCGTATGTCGGGGATGTTGGTTTCGATCCCTTTTACCTTTCATCCATCGAAAAGAACTTTGCTGGATTCATCCAACCTCCGTCATGGGAGGAGACTCCAGGTATTCCCACCCTCTACTGGATGAGAGAAGCCGAGCTCAAGCATGGGCGTATTGCCATGCTTGCAGTTGCTGGATGGGTTGCCACTGATATTGGCATGCGTTTCCCTGGTGCCGGTGCTCCGTACACCAGTGTTCCCAATGCCTTCTCTGCGCACGACATTATGGTTGAGAACGGATCAATGTGGGTCATGCTCTCACTTGCTGGTTTGATCGAAATCTGCTCTGGTGCAGTTCTTGTTGAGGTATCAAAAGGAGAGAGCGACCGCGAAGCTGGAGACTACAGCTTCGACCCTCTTAAATTGTTGAGCCCTAGTAACAGTGAAATGATGAAGCTCAAGGAACTCACAAATGGACGTGCTGCCATGATGGCATTTAGTGGTCTTGCTACACAGACTGCTTTAGGAGGCGTCGATTTCCCTTACCTAGTTCCTTACCCTGTCACTGAAGTCACCTGGTAAAATCATCTCGTATCAAACCGTAAAATGTACAATTCCGATTAAGACTTTTTTTCACTGACCCAACTGTGTTGGAAGAGAGCGCAGGTCGAGGCACTCACTATTTCGTGTTGTTCTTCTCTCCTCAACCTCAAAGAAAGAATCAATATTAGATGGAGTGATTCTTTCGCAATCTAAATGAATACTCGGTAGTTGTCTAGCTCATGATTTGTATTATTATTCCTAAAATGAATGCGGGTCTTATTTAGGATTCTAGTTTCTGGCCTTCACTGTATCATACTAACAGTCACTGATGAAGCATTCACAGATAGAATGCGCAATATATTAAGGTACTATTAAATGGGATTGAATGGGTCTGTGGAAAAGGAATAATGGAAGCATGGTATCTAATATCTCATTCACTAAATAAACACCAATTGATTCATTTGCCTCTCCCACGCCCAGTGCCTCTACCCCTCCACGAACTTCTTCTCCCTCGACCTCTACCCATTACTACAGGTTTCAATCCAGTGACATGCTCTGCCTCAAGAGCACTTAGTTGACTTTCATATTTCAGTTTCTCTTTCACATTTCCTTTTGCATCTGCTTCTTTAATCTTTCGCTTCAGTTCTTCTATTTCATTCTGTTTCGATGCTTTACGAGATTGTTCTTCATCCTGTATTGATTCTTCTACACAAATTCTGCATCGAACATTGTCTCTTTTCGAGAGTTGGCTTCTATTAAATTTGGCTGTTGAAAGAGATTGTTTGCATGATGTACACGTAATTGGATCTTCAGATGCCTTGATATTGTTTGACGCCGCCTTTGATGCCGCAGCGAGCCTTTCACTTGATTCTTGCGCAGATGTGCACTGTTTGCATTTGAGTATCCCACCAGTTTTACGATGACGTTCTAGTGCCTTTTATTTTGAGTGCGCAAAGAGGTAGGTGACAACACAAGATCTGGTACAATAAAACTTCATTTGTCCCTATCTAATGCATTACATTGTCTTCAGCACAACAGACCAGACATCGATGGCAGATGGCAGCAGTCACTTACTCACCTTCTTTGAGAATTCTGATCCAACCAAACGCTTCCGTCTACAGACCGAACAATCAAAGTTTCCTGCCCAAGTGTCTGTCGTTACTGGAGTTGACATCTATCACCCAACATCGAACATCGGCTTTATTTTATGACTGACTCTGACTCTACTCGCTCCCTTTTTGCAAGAATGGCGGGAAATGTGCCCTTTCACTTTTTTATTTTCACATCAACAAAACTCAAGGGACTGACACACGAAAAATGCCAGACCGGATCTTACAGAGGGTCCGGAGGTTCTCAGAGGGCTCGTCTGATTTTTTTTTGCACATTTTTTACGTACATAATGTACTTATAATGTACATATGACATCAGATGTATGTCCTTATGACGTCAATCACATGTCCGAATGACGAAGACTTGTTACTGTCTGGTCACTATTGCGCAGAAAATTTTTTGGGATTAGAGCGATTCTAGAGGTTTTTCTAGAGGTCTAGAGGTGCTGGAGGCTGGGGAACACTTTTCTAATTGGGGGTTTAGAAGTTTAAAATGACCGTTCAGATCCTCTAACATCCGGTCTGAAACTTTTCTTATGTCAGTCCCTTGACACAATCAATAATTGTCTGTCACATCTACCACATCATCACTGTCGTCATCATCACCCTTATCTTCCTCAACTGCACCCAAAAAAACCGCATGAATTGGATACTCTTTCACGTATTCCTCTTTCTGTTCCATCCAAGACTGCACATATTTCTATTTCTATCATCATCTTCGTTCTACAGCTTCTTTTCCTTCCTATCCAGAAACTCAGTCAAAAGAAAACAACAGATTCTTGAAATTCTGTGTTTCGCCAATACCAACTGCTTGAAAGTCTCAGCAACAGCCCTGCTCCTGTTAGAGCGTTCCTATTGAAGCCGATCGTCCCAGGCCAGAAATCCCACCAATAGTCCCAGAACCAATTTACTTAAGCCATTGCGCCAAAACCTGGTCCTGGGATCCAAGGGAGTACCGCAGCTTCTACTCCGCTTGGCGCAATTTGACGAGACATTTTTTGAGTCTCTGACTGATTCTGAAATTCAAAAAAAGGCCCAATAAAAAATCTTCTCAAGAAGTTAAATCGAATTTTTATAAAAGTATCCTTTCCGCTGATTCAAAATTCTTAATGTCACTGGGACGTGGGATTTCTGGCAAGTGGCGTGAAAGGTTCAATTTTCAATAGGTGACCGTCCCAAATTTTGGTTTTCAGACAGCCCTGGGATCCCAGGATGGTCTTCCAGTCTGGGACGTTTGGCTTCAATATCTAGGAACAATCTTAGGATGAGAAAGGTGCCTGGCTTGCTGGTTGAATAGAAGAGCCATCTGCCATCTCACGAAGATTAGTAGGGCGCCACTGCCACTGCGTAAGTAAAAAGTAAAAGTAAACCAAAATAAGTTGGCAATAAAGTACTGCAAAGTAAGCCACATGTAAGATTAAAAATATCTAAGTAAATCATTTTTTCAATGTAGATAAGTAAAGTATAAGTCAATATCCACTAAAGTGTCCCTCTGGGCGAACATACCAGAGTCTAAAAATAAACCTACGCCAGAGGTGTCCCTCTGGCTCGGTGTTGGGATATAAGTACTAAGAAACTTACAGACAAATGATAAGTAAAATAAAGTAAGGATAAGCCAACAAGGGTGCAAAAACGGGCTTACTTTTTACTTTTACTTTTTCCTTAAACTTCAAGCTAAAGCCATTTACTGTTCTAACCCTGATTACACCGTAGAGACCACAGCAATAAGGTGATGAAATTCTGTTCTACTAATTTGTTGCTGTGACGACGATGGGTATAAAATGGATCGACAAACGCGATGACAGAGAACAGTTGGTGTTGGTGGGGGTATAGGCGTGTGGAGAGGACCCCTGCAACTGCAAAGTTCTAGTCCCAAGATGTCTATTCTATTGAGATATACCGGCTATGGCTGTGAACAAAAATTGCAGTGGAAAACTTGTGAGCACCTCACCAGAGAAAAGTGGTACATGCGAGTGAGACAAAAATAATACGACTCTACCAAAAGGATGTAAGGGGTATCACCATAAATACATACTCAGGCAAAAAGAGATTCTGGGTCCATTCCGGGGTTTGAACCCGGGACCTCCTGCACCCAAAGCAGGAATCATACCACTAGACCAAATGGACGCTGTATCAGATAATTAACTAAAAATATAAATAGTACAATTTTCTGAAGATTTGAACAGCGAACAGCCAAACACCCAACACACACTTCACTTCTTGTAAAAACCATGGCGCCCTCAAACAATGATAAAGAAAATCCCAACCCAATCATTCATTCCACCTCTAAACGCACGTCTCTAGAATGGCGGACGTCAGCTGTATCATTGTTGGGAGCAAAATCTATCCGTAGATATGGATTAGGTTCAAATCTTCTTAAGAGACATGATTGTACAGGTGACTTCAACATTGATATCGAGTCGATGTCGACGGGTGTGCCTACAGCAGAGGAGAGACTTGTTGCAATTGCACTATCAGAGGCGTCATATTCAAATTCAACGAAAAAGATGATCGACCCGTCAATTGATAATGTATCTCCATGTGTGGAACTGCTTCACAACGCTGGCTTCCCAATCTTCAAACCCCATCAATTGCACAAGGCACTTAAAATCCCATCATTCATTCCCTCCGGTACGTCAAAACAAACACATAATCCTCCCCATAAAAGAAACACAATCACTTGCGAGGAAGTCTTTGAAATAATACGCAATATCCAAGATCCGGAGCATCCGCTGACATTAGAGCAATTAAATGTGGTTAGATTGGAGCTGGTACAAGTTGTTGATAAGCACACTGACCTGACGGAGAGTGAAGACGATGCAATGCCTGCCGCTGAAAACGATAGTGAGGAAATAGTTAGAGAGTCAAAGTTTTCGACCGTTTGTATACAATTCACGTGAGTGACGCATCGTGAGATCTCTCATTTGAAACAAACCATACACTGATCTTGATACCAATCATTTCATAGCCCCACCATACCTCACTGTTCTATGGCCACGTTGATTGGCTTAACTATCCGTGTGAAGCTGTTGCGGTCTCTTCCAACCCGCTTCAAAGTCACAGTAAAGATTGAGAGTGGAACTCATGTCAGTGAACATGCTGTGAATAAGCAACTTGCAGATAAGGAGCGTGTGAGAGCGGCGTTGGAAAATGAACATTTATTGGGAGTTGTAAATAAATGTATTGCTGGTACAGGATAATGGTTGTCATAATTATTATTGCACTTAACAATAATACTGCTTGACAAATGTATGGGGGAGAGCAAACGTTATGTTTTGACTTTTTGTGAAATATGCCTTTTGGCAGAGATATTTTTGTTATTAACATGTCATTTCCTACTATAATTTCTTATGCATGTAATGTAAAGAGCAAACACTCTGAAATCTTAAGCCAATCTTGCCATGCTCTTCACGGTTCGCAAAAACGAACCATTTTCAATATGTTTGGTATTGCGTCAGCGTACTTTGTGTGTGTCTCAACTAGACTTGTAACGTCATAATTCTCTACACCAGGGACATCTAAGATTGGTTTTATGCCACAAGGAGATCCACCTCTGAGTGTTGAACAATAAGCCGTTTTAGAGGATATATAATATAAATGCACGTCTAAAACACGAGACTCCAAACTTACCTAGCAACGAACATGAGCGATAAAAGCCAATCATTCTTTGTATAACAATTAATAAACCTGCCACCAGTGACACGTCTGCACGAGGTGAGAACAGCTTTGTCAATGATTCTTGGCAGCCCTATGAAGATAACATCTGCAATTAGACTAGCAGGCTCTCTGTCGTACTGGAAGGGTTTAATTTCTCTTGACTTGGATGAATTATTAACAATGCTGTCATTTGGTCCTTTGGTCTGTTCTTCTTCCCAAATGTCCTGCTGACGTGCAAGTTCACGTAGACATGAATATATCACACGTGCCCCAAAGCTGAAACCTACTAATGTGACTGAAAGGAGGTTGACGGTGAGGGGTATTGCTAACAAAAGAAGAAAAGTTATCAGGGCTGTAATTTGTAGCACTTACCTGGTCGTCGTTCGTCACTCAATAATAAACATTTGGCCAGCTCTTTACCAGCTTCATCGGCACGGATAACCACAATCTGATATGGATCGTCAATGAGCTTGGAAGCTGTTAGTAGAGCAGATGGCAAGGCTACCGCGGAAATGATTGCCCCAACTATGCTAAACTGCAACGCAGCCTTGGTTGCCTGAGATGACACTTCTAATCCAATATTTTCAACAATATGGCATAGTGAACTGAGCATTTTACTCTCCCACGTTACTGTATGCAAATCACTTCCATATAATCTTGTCCAATCCCAAACAACAGGACATCTCTCTTCTTTCTGATTCTCCTCTTCTTTCACTTGTGTCTCGCCGCCGTTGTCTGTTGACTGGCTATTCGTAATGGATATATTCGTGGAGTTGTTCGCGTTTTCATTATCGTGGCAGTTCCCCTCAGTTGATGGTGGCCTTGCATCTTCGTCTGAGTAATTCGCTGTGCAACTCGCGTTATTGACATTTGCTGATTGTTCTAAATGGTGATGTTCACTCTCGTCCACAATGCTGCTGTTCCCTGACGCAATTGTCACACTTTCACCATCATTTTCCATATGAATACTATTCATTGCATCTGCGATATTTTCATTCATCATTCTTTCTTCGAGGTTTTCTACGAGATCTGTCCCAAAGTCGTTGCCCCCATTTGGCTTTGAATTCTCCTTGGTGGGGGATACTTTTTCAAGAAATTCTCTAATCTCATCATTCTCGTTAAAGTCAATATCTACACTGAGAAAGCCACGCTGTTTGCCCACTACTACTTTAGCATTGTTGAGTACACCGTCAATCAATTCTCTCTCTTCCGCAGATAGAAATATTTCATCATTATACGGTTTGTCAATTGGGAGCATCCCTTTGACACAGACAGTGCGAGAGAAGGTTATATAAGAGGCATATTTGGGAAAGTCAAGTAGCTACAAAATCACTCACGATCAGGATTAGTGCCATACTTTGCTTCAAGTTGCGACCATATCTTCTCCCAACTAAATTCGCTCTTCTGCTTTTTGTGTAGGTACCACATAAAGTCCTCACAATATTGCACAAGCTTTGGGTTGTAGATACTATAAAATCTTTTTAATTGACGAATGCGATATGCATCATCCATCGTTTTTTCGTCACGACCATAAGGACAGACTCCCCAAGCAAGCTGAAAGTCGTCAATGTCATTTTCACGTAACCAACCACTCACTGCCACAGTAGTGTGAAGATGTGGAAGCATTGCTTCAATTCCTTTCTTCATTTTAGCGTCTGATGCACCAGGATACATGTATTGTTCAATATTCTCTCTTCTGATGGAGAAGTCGCTTAAGCCATCTGTTCGCTTTTTCATCTTATATGCTGCCAGCCCACCGCCACCTACACCAAACAGTGCAGCACCTATTATGATATTAGAAATGACTCTTGTAATACGATTCGATGAATCATCATCAATTTGTGCGAGGTATTTCGCTTACCTGCCTTGAAAGTGGCAAGCACTGCAAGAATTGCAGTGCTTGACGCAGTGCCTGCACCAGTAAGGGAGGCTAGTCCTCCTATGCCAGCCGCTAATGCTGGAGCAGCAAGCCCCCCTGTAACCGCAAACACTGTGCCGAGACTGATCAATAATCATATTAAATTTGCTAACAAATCATAGAGAGAAAGCATGAATATAACTGTTGATGCACTCACGTTAGACCGACACCAGCAATCTTTAAGCTTCTTAATACTTGTTTCTTGCGATGTTTAGTCCAATATTCTGTGGCTGTGTCAGCATCTGCACTAATTTGATTTGGGTCACTATCAGTCTCCTGTGATGCAGACCCTTCAGAACCTTTTTCACGCTCATCATCTTCCGTTGCCTTTTTTAACATCTCGACAACATTCATGAACTTGCTCTTCTGTTCCTTTTGCTCTCTTTCACGTAGCTTACGTTCACGCTCTTCCGCCATGAGAAATCGCACGACATCTATTGCAACGATTCGTTCTATCAGTTCGTATTTACGTGACGCAAGAAATTTGGCATTGAGTTGACGCTTGGCAAGATGAGCTTCTTTTTCTTCGTGCTTGATTCTAAGTTCTCGCTCTTGAGGAGTTTCTAATGTTCTTTCGTCCTTTATCTCTTCTTGTATAGCTTTTCCAACTTTATTAGATTGCAGATGCACTTGATTGTGCTCACTGCTGTATTCATTTGAGTGTAATGCTTGGTTGAACTGTTCATTATTTGCATCTCCCTCATTTTCAGCTTGTTCATCTTGTCCATCATCTGTTCTGTTTTCATTGTTTAGAATCGCTTGATCTTTCGACGAAAAAGTCTTTGTGTCTCTGATTGTATCGCAATTTTCAGTGCCTGGTGAAGATGCCGATTCCTCCTCATCCATTTCATCTGTCAACAACAGATCAGAGTGCATCTCTTCAATAGAAGGGAAATCATCCGACTCTACTCTCACAGGGGGTACCGAAGCTGTTTCTTTGTCTTTCTCCTCCAACTGTTCCTTCTCTGCTTCCTCCTGATGTGGCTTAATTTCTTGGTGTCTGTCACTGTGTTTCTTACCCAACAAACTAAACATATCCGAAGTCTTCTTGTTCCAGATATCACCAAAAATAGCATCTTTACCTATGGTATGTTCGTCCACAAATGTTTTTATGTTGGGAATATTCCATAATGTGTATTCGTCTATATCATACAACTTGGATTCTGAAGTTCCATCTTTTGCCTCGTGAGGTTCAGCACTGGAATTGGCTTGATTTTTTTCATAAGTCTCTATACTTTCAATGATTGCTCGTGTTAACAGATCGACACAACTCGTTTTGAGAACATGTCTAACTCTTCCATCGTATCCTGCGGCTGGTTGTGTTGCTCTCGTATCTTCTGTGGGTATTGTTGATGCCTCGTCAGACAGAGAAGATGCTGATGATGATGGAGTAGAAGCCATCATGACAATGTGAAACATAATCATGGCTGTACACTTCATCATTGAATTGATTTGTTCCATACCATCTTCTCCTAGATCTACAGGTTCTTGATCTGCGCCATCATTATTATGTGCATTATTACGCTCTCGGAGAGCAGCGGCTCTCCCTAGAATAGCCATCATTTGAATCTCTTCATCCATCCCCTGTAATGATGTAAAATATTCGTCCTCTTCATCGCCAAGCGCACATGACGTCTCTGCCACTTGAATTGTTTCCAATAAACCCAATCCACGAACCGCCATAGGGACCAACTCCTCCTGTAAGACGTGCTGCCATCGAAGATAGGCCTTCTCATTCAGTTGCCTTATCGTTGCAGCTGAATCACCGGTTAGGGATTTGATCATGGCACTGGTGGTAGAGGAATTAGATTCTGCATTTGCATCATCGGCCTTGGGTGGAGCAAATTGGCTTTGGACTGCATCGGCGTGATGGATAATGGAACTGAGGAGCTGCATGCGTTGATGCCTCGTGGGCACTGTTGTGGTGACGAATTTCGTCTGCTGTTTCTTTGATAAGATGTAATCATCATCCTTGGGGTTGTTCAGTATAGCATTGTTTGAATTGTTGTTGTTGGAGAGGGAGCGATTGCTCCCTGTAGTCGATTTCTTCCAGAATTTCTTCATCTTGCTTCGTTTAGTTCTCTTGCTTGGTTATCAGAGGTAATCATTTATCATCCACTCTGATATGCACATAAATTTATTACCTGCTGCTATACACACATCACATGTATGATGGACGAGTTGTTGATTGTTGATCCTTGATCCTTGCCATTGTACCTGTATGTTCGATGTTCGGGGAGCTGTTCTTCGGAGTTGGACGTTTGGTGTTGTATGGTATGTTGCTGTGGTTGGAACTATCTCTAGTAATACGTAATACCACAGCCCTACATACAGCTTACCTCTTTTCGATCGTCCGTGGTCGTGGGTCGTCGGGTCGTGGGTCGTGGGTCGTGGGTCCGAGCGCGACGATGAGCGATGAGACGATGAGATGACAGATGACATGATATGATAGAGTCGATGCCGATACGGTATTGAGTATTGAGAACATCATGATGTGCAAGAGCTACGGGCGGCCGCTCTAATCTCAAGGAACAATCCGTGAGAATCCGCGTCATAAATAATGGCACGGAAGCATTACATGCCACCAGAACAATGAAAGTGCTCATCGTAGGATGCGGCCTCAGCGGCCTAGCAGCAGCCCTATCACTAGTCAAAGAAGAAGATGTTCACGAAATAACCATTGTGGAACGTCGCGCCGATCTTGAATCTAGAGGTGCAACGTTCGGCCTTCAAATAAACGGACAACATGCACTCAACGAAATTGCAGGTGTCGGTAATGATAAAGAGGAGGCATGTCCGATGGTGAAAAGGCTGCAAAACGAGGGATTATTGATCCCTGCCTCGGGCGGATATATGCTGCCCTGGTGGAAGGTGAGGGGTGCATTGTTGGATGAAGTAAAGACAAGAATGGACAAAATCAAGATTTATCTCGGTGTTTCACTCGATGAAGTAGTGGAGAAGAATGATGGTTCGTATCTAGCCACGTTCAAGGATAGCAACTTGCAACTCACGGCTAGTATGTTGATTGGGGCCGATGGAGTGAACTCAGTTGTGCGTAGGGACGTGCTGAAATTACCACCGGCCAAACCCTCTGGTGTGTTTGTGTGGAGGGGATCCATCGACACCCTGTTATGTGAGGAATTGAAGCAACTTCAAGAAATCGGAATTGCCAAAATGACTAAGCTGGGTGACACAATGTTTATGTCTTACTTTAACTTTCATTCCAGTGTTCCCGGTCAAGTGGCATGGGTGTTTACCGTTCGTGCTAACATGCTTCCAGATCATATCAAAATCGAATGCGGAACTACCTCTCCTATCGATGTCATAAAAGCCTATATGGATAATATCAATGAAGATGCAAATGAAGAGTTGAAAGAGACTTACGAGCTTGCCATGCTCGCACTTGCTAATACTCATCAACCATCTGACTTAACTTGGTCTTCCGAAATGGCTGTCGTGGATCTAACGCAAGATGAGATCGGTTGGGGAGGAAAAGGGAGGATCACACTAATCGGTGATGCTGCTCATTCTCTTAGGCCAGCGAGTGGATTGGGCGGATCTCTTGCGTTTGAAGATGCCGCATTACTTGGACGGTACATTTCAGGCTGCAATTTGAGTAGTGCCATTGCAATTGAAGAGCAACTACGTGCATTTGAAATGATCCGTCTATCAAGATGCAAAAGCATTTCCAACGATCAAAGTATTCGATCAAACCTTTCGTACACAATTGGATTTGGTCGCGTGCCTCGGTGGGATCCGGCATATGCAAAGTGGATAAAAGATGGTATCAATGCATCGCCAGATCCCCCTGTTTCTGAAAAGGATGTGTTTGCTGGCTTGATTTCAGACTGAGATGAAGTAAGTGTGGGTACGGGATTCACCCTTCTGCATTTACCCACCTGATAACTTTTTCGACAAGCCTATTTGGAGAATAGAGCCGGATAGTTTGTATTAGTTAGGATATAATTGAGCAATTTCGTTAGTTATTCAATATAACCTTAAACATTTAGAATGCTATTATGCGATTGAATGGTATCGCGACATCCCAGGTCGTGATATATCTATCTTTACTAATATGATTGAGCTTTATAATCTCCTTTGTGGTTCGCTTAATTTCGTGCCTTTCGGTAAGATCGGATGTAAATCTTGTCGACACATCACGATGTGCGCTGACAGTCATGCGATTAGATTGAGGTGGTTGTTCCTCACAGCAGATTGATTCGTGCCCTCGTTTGTTGGCTCATGTCGAGGAGCATCCAATGGCATTAAAGAGACATCATCATTGAACATTATTTCTGAAAGGACAACCTTTTTGTCGCATCGGTGTGAAACATTATTATGATTGGTCTCCTCACATGCCCCTAATGTCAATGTGCCGGCGATATCGTTGAGGAACTCTTCTTCGGATATGTCATCTGGCATGACGTTCTGAGATACGGTGATCTCATTTGGACTTGGCGTAGGCTCCAACGTCATGCTGGCAAGACAGGTTTGAGATATGCATGTGATCTCAATCCTCAATCCATGCTCAACCTCATTGATGATGCGATAGAGGTAGTGCAACGTCGCGATCACCACAAGCCAAAAGCCAAGTAGATAGGCATGGCAAGATGTTGTGTGTTGTGTCAAGCTTTGTGGCAAGTGGCAAGTGAGTGGAGAGGGGGGGAGGGGAGGCGGGGGCAATAAGATATTTAGAGGGCTAAAGGGCCTCCTTTCACTTGAAGTATCTATGTGAGTTGAGTATTAATATCACTAAACAATACTCCCCGCGCCATTTCCTGACCCCCAATGCCCGCCCCTCAATCTTCTCCACTATTTCAGGCTGTCGGAAGAGGTCGGAAGGCACCATTGCAGGGGGTAAAGGTTATATCAGTACCATATCGAAGATGGGGCACCCTGTAGAAATATTCACATCGCCACCCCCAGACGGCTGCATCTGTGCCATCTGCCATGATGTTCTTCTAGATGCTGTTGTGATGAAAGGATGCGGGCATTCCTTCTGCGAGGAATGCGCAGGCAAAACGAATGACACATCATGTCCTAATTGCCGCTTGGTGATCTCTGGGACAATTCCTAATTTTACATTGAGGGACTTAATTGGATCGTTGGGGGTTAAATGTATGAATGGAGAGGGCGATGGGTTCGATAATCCGTCTAACAAAAGAGGGAGAGGGGAGAATGGAGAGAGCATAGTGGCTGGTGGTGGCAGATGCAACTGGACGGGTAGATGCAATGATTTACAAAGTCACCAGAATGTTTGCAATCTACAAGTGATTGCATGCAGTGTAGAGGGGTGTGATCACAGATGCCGTCGTGAAAATATGAACAAGCATCTCTCGGGGGATGGATTTCTACATCATATGAATTTGATGCATCAATCAATCACAGCAAGATACGAGAAAAAGATGGCGGACATGCATGAATCCATTACGGCAAGGTACGAGAGAAAAATTATGGACATGCAGCAATCTTTGCGTCAAGAGGTTGAGGATAACCGGAGAAAGATTTCCGAATTGCAGCAGAAGGTCGCCTCGCATGAGATAGCCAAAGAGCCTCACCAGGCTGTGGTCATTAGTCATCGGGATGTGCGAGATGCTGTTCTTGACATAATCACAAGAGATGGAGGTGAATTTTTTTAATATGATTAAATTCCTGATTTCAATTGTCAATCCTGATTTTTGATTTATATTATGTGCCCCATCAAGGAAATTCTGATGTCGGTGTCTCTATCCAAGACATTGATCATGAGTTACAAGGGTTTACACACAGTGACATAATGGAAGCTGTCTCTTATTTGAGTAGTGAAGGTTGCATTTATAATACCATTGATGAAAACCATTGGCAGTTTCCTATTTAACTGGTTGCTGTGTTGAGCTCATTCCATGTAAAAAGATGATGTGGCAAGGGTCAAAAGTTACTTTACTTGATTTTAAGTAGCAGTAGGAACTTCCAGCTGTTCTGAAAAATAATAATGCCCCCGGCATATAGCTCTAATCATAACTTTTAGTTAAATAAACGATTAAGGGCGTGAAAATCATGGCCTATTTACAGAACAATATTTGAAGCCCCTAAGCTGCAGCTTTGGAATATCAACTTTTGCTCTTGATAAAAAGTCTCGAGCGTTTTAATCCTCTGATCCTGCTTCTGTATTTTGGCCATTGCATACTGAACATCACCAGAATACACAAAAGCACGTTTTGCCTCCTCACTAGAATCAAACCAGCTACCACGTCTCCTTCTTCGTATTTCCCACTCGACCTCACGCTCATGTATAACTTCGGCTCTCCTTTCTCGTGCCTCTGACAGTCGTTCACGTAAATCACACAAAGTCTCTCTAAATATTGCCAAGAATTCATCCCCATTAGAGAAGAACACCCCCGAAACCTTTGAGCCTCGTCCAATGACAGAACTCCTCATTACATTTCTCATTGTTAATATTCGTGAACGCAGTTCGTGTGGCAATGATTTCCATATTTCTTGTTGCATCCTATCATCTTCCGATGGATCATCTTTGTCATTTACTTCATCATTGTTATCTCCATTTTGTTTACCTTGAAGAGCGTCTAAACGTCCAACCACATGATTGACGCTAGCCTCAAATAAGGATTGCAGATTGTACAAGTCAGCCAAGGAACAGATCGAAATACAATTGTGAGAGTCTATAGATTCTTCGAGGACCGATGCGAGGACTTCAAGCATAATGCTGCATTGGAGGTAATGTGAGATTCTGAGACATTCGACAATATGTTGCTCTGTAATTTTGTGTTGGATAAGATACAGCGCATGTTGATTTTGATTGTCCTGGGTCTTATCTGGATTGATACGTCGTTTCCGTGATATTAAGGTTGTTTCAGAATCTGTGACATTGCCCTCACAAGATGACATATGATGAAACAACGAAACCACCACATCAATGAATTGCAGCACGGCCATTTCATCGAACTCCATCAGTGATAGTTCTAGTATATGCCCTTTGCCCTTGACTTGTTTACTCGTCTCCCCTGAGTTTTGAGTTTGAATGTCCGATTTCGGCACACTAAAACGTGATCTCGAAATAACTGCCCTTCTCACAGTCTCGCAGAGTGAAACGAGCGGCTTCACCCTCGCAGTATGAGTCGTATCATTGGCCAGTATCAACAAAATGACCGCCTCATCTTCTGCATCCGATTGTTGATAGTCGGATAAAGATGCATCATAACTTGTTTCTTTATCATCTTCCTCGGTGCATTCCTGGAGATGCTTCGAAATGACTGAATCGAGATAGGTATTCTCGGCGTCGATCTGTCGTGCGGCTTCATCGCGTGTCAGTCCGTTAAATTCTCCGTTGCGATCGACGACGAAGTTTTCGATTCCGCGGCGGCGGATGTAATCATCGAGCGATTCGAGAGCCAGCGGTTGATGTCCGTTGTCGTCTTGATCTTCCATGGCAGTTGCAAGGCAGCTATGTCAAGTTGGCTATCAGGGAGAGCTTGAGAGTTGTACTAAGGCGGGGACAATTTAATCTTCGAAAGTTTCAGAAGTTTAGGTGCCCAGAAGGGG
>JALLPH010000482.1:0-31974 GCA_036939855.1 Cyclotella choctawhatcheeana
TTATGGAAGGCCCATTACACTTTTTCAGATAGAGCTTTAGAGGTTAAAATTGTACGTTCAGATCCTCTAACATGCGGTCTGAAACTTTTTTATGTCCGTCCCTTGTGTTATGGTTGTTGTTGTCGGATCCGATGGATGTTGGGTTGAAGGTTGAAGTTGGAGGTGCAGGGGGGCGCGGGGCATCGGCAAGGCAGGGGCAAAGAAAAGAAAAAGCAAGGCGGTTCGCTTCACAAGACAGTTGTTTGTTGCGTTTAATTGTCGATTGTTCCTCCTCAAACACAATGACATCCGCGTCTTGCGTCTGTTCCAAAGCATAGCATGTTGTGTTAAAGCAATTAAATGTAATAAAGAAGATCTTTCGTTCGTCGCTACCATACAGGTTCTTTAATGGCTGAACCCCAAAGATCTACAACAGTGTTAAAAAAGTCTTGAAGAATGAGGATAGCTGCTTCCACGTCAACAATTTCTGCCCTACTGGCAGTTTCTTTTGCCTCGGCATCGAACTATCCGTCATCACCGTTTGCAGTAGGCCATGATGCTCGATTTGGCCTACGAACACATCATACCCACCATATCATACCCTATGGAGGAGACGCGCCAGATGACAGTACAACTTCTTCCATTGAGAACACAAGAGACAAGTCAACGTCATCAAAGCTATTAAATACAGTGTCAGCAGGTGGAGCGATTCACTTAGAAGCAGCCTTTGTTGGAAGTAAAACTCGTGCTCCTAATACGAGAAATCTTCCCTACAAGGGCTCAGGTGAATCACATAGTGATGATTACACATCGTTATCGGTCGCGACAAATTCTCAACAAGAGGTACACGCACTTGATACCAGCAGTGATGATGAAGCCAGTGCAGTTGCAAATGAGGTGCCGTTGAGAGCAATACCCAAGAAGAATGGTCCATTGAAGATATTGTTTTTATCTAGTGATACAGGAGGGGGACACAGAGCTTCGGCGGAGGCACTTGCCAATCAATTTCAGAGATTATATCCCGGTACAACGTATGATTTATTTGATGTTTGGACAGATGTTGACACATCATGGCCTTATTAGTGAGTGTGCCATCCATGATCATCAGCTTAATAGCAAACTGCGATTCTTGAATTTAATCATAACAATTTCTCACATCTTCCTTGTCTTCTGAGCAGCACCATCAAGGACACCTACAAATCTTTCAGTGCTACACCATGGAAATGGCGAGCGTTATATTACTTCTCAAACAATCCACTCGTCGCCAAAGTAGCAGACTTGCACTCCTATTACATGAACGAAGACAAAATATACGCAAAACTGGCGGAATACAATCCTGATGTAATAGTTTCTGTTCATCCAGCGATGAATTATGTTCCATTATTTTGTGTCAAAAGGTTGTCGAAGCAGTACGGAAAGGACATACCATTCTTTACTGTCGTTACGGAGTAAGTTATGCCGACCACTTTGCTGTTTCAGTCTAAAATGTTGCGACAACTTCTGACAAATTTTGGCCTGTCACAGTTTCGGATCAGGTCATTGCACGTGGTTTAACAAGGATGTGGATAAAATGTACTTGGCATCAGAGCCAATAAAGAACATAGCTCAGTCTAGAGGTTCTGTACCCGATGAGAAAATTGTCATGACTGGTCTTCCGATACGATACGACTTTGCGCAACAGGCAGATGATATGGGTGACCGAACAACACCAGAAGGAAAGGCTCATCAATTGAAAATACGAGAGAAGTTAAACATTGACTTAAATAAGAGAATGGTGCTTGTGATGGGTGGGGGTGAAGGAGTTGGTTCACTTTCTGACATTGTTGATGAATTATATGCCAAATTACGCACACAAGGAGTTAATGCCACAATCTGTGTGGTGTGTGGACGGAACGACAAACTAAAGACAGATCTCGAAACTCGTTGTTGGGATACTGTTGTCTCTCAGAGCCTTCGATCTTATGAGTCTCTGAAATCGCGATTGTACACAAAAATACTCAAGTTACACGCAACTCGCAGCAGGAGGATTCAATTGGCATTGGACAGGGCTGCGGTACGGGCCGAGAAAGGTGAAGTAGTGTCAGACTCTCCTGGAAATGTAGATGTGATACCTTTAGGTTTCGTAAAAAATATGGCAGAATATATGGTTGCTGCAGATGTATTGGTGAGCAAGGCAGGTCCAGGAACAATAGCTGAAGCCGCTGCCGTGGGACTGCCAGTGATGGTGACTTCGCACCTCCCAGGGCAGGAAGCTGGCAACGTTGATATTGTGTTAAACGGTGGATTTGGTGACTTTTGTGAGGATCCAGGTCAGTTTTTCTAGTGTGTCAAGATATCTTGTTATTGTATCTACTGACATATTTGATCTCACATGTTGATTCAGAAACAATCGCTTTAGAGATAGCATGCTGGCTTCAAGAATCACATCTGCTTGATGTGATGAGCCGAAAAGCCATGCGAGTCGGTCATCCTCATGCCGCCGAACAGATAGCATTAGATATAGGAGATACAACACACATGCGGCTGGAAATAAATCGAATCAAACAAAACACCAAGCCGTGACAATCATATGGTGATAAATGTACGAGTGACAACTCTGGATTCAAAAAAGATGCTAAATATGCTTGAATCAGATTACTATTCACTTCCTCTTCGAAGTGCGGTACCCTCGAAAATATATCGTGGACAAGAGTGATATCCGTTTTCTCAACAACCTTGCTGAAGAGTTTCCCTAAAACTTATTCCGGAACTCCATTCAAAGACTTCTATTAACAAAATCAGCAAAAATAAAGTCAATGTACATATCGACATTCTTCTTCTTTTTCTTTCACTACTTGACTCCAATCAATCAAAACGTTGAATCTGTCACCATTTCTTGTTACAGTTAGGAGCTCTCTCTCTGTTGCTTTCATCCTTAGTCTATTGAATTCCAAGATGAAGACTCTTCAAATGCGACCACACAACTCACTAAAGAAAAAACCAACGAGATGCGAGTGCCTTTCACATAATGTTCTTTCATCCGGGTTTGGTAAGTACTCTACAGGAGAGAAAACAAGAATGAACTCCTATGATGCTCATGATTTTTGAGGATTATGAATTATCGGAGCTTCTTAGCACCATTGCTGTAGAAGAGGAAGAGATCAATGGTGCCATCAATTGTAATTTGAATAACATGATCATGTATATGATCATCATGCAATGTATTCAGATGCAGTTGTCACGTGTCACACGTGTCCTGTTGAGATGTTCCAGCCATCATGTAGTCTGATTGCCGAGCATCTCGCTTATGAAATCTACCCCAGACCCAAAGAAATGCAAAGATGAAGGCATTTGCTAAAATAATACCAACAACATCGGCAAGAAAATCAGCCCAACTGGCATCACACCCCACTATAGATCCATCTTCCTTCTTTGTTTGACAGAGCCACCAAAAATTGTACATATCTCCAATTTCTTTAGCAATTCCAACCATCAAGGCAACTAATGTAGAGATTGCAATAAATAACAGATATTTGTGGACATGCTCATGTTGATCGAAGCAACAATGTTTTGCTGTTGTTATTGTGTTGTCATTATCATAATATCCGTCAGGGACAGCTTCAACATCATGGCTCTCGACAGGCAATGCCATCTCCTCGCCGTATCGACTAGTATGATTCATGTCATACACTCTGCGTGCAGCCATCAATAGGAGAAACGTGACCGCAGTGATCAAGAAACACGCCACAATATGAAGGACCTTATCCTTCGCCAAGAGCATCATCTTAGCTTGCAAAGAAGATGATGAGAGAAGCTTCTGATCTCTTCTGATTCTTCTGATGTTTGGATGAGTTCGTACAGAGAGGGACGGATAGGGCCTTATTTTTGTTGACAGGCTAGGCTAATAGTGAGGAGTCTCTGTCTACCATACCTAGCTAGGTCCGCTCTCATACATAGCAATGACGCTTCGACAATCGACAAACATCATCATACAACAGATATGATCATAACTCATAACAATCACAAGCCAGAATTATTGTAACCTATTTATTGTAACATTATAACTGAGACATCTCTTCTACCATATCAGCAGAAGCCAGGGCCAGCAAGCAGGGATTAGCGACAATCAGACTTCAAACATGACTGAGAACGGCGGATCTGTAGAAGACGACACAGTCCACTGCAATGTCATCAGCATGCAAAACGACGAGGAACCCGGAGACAAAAGTAACCAATCAGATGATATGGAAGATGCCGCAGCCGTATTTGTATGGATTTATCTCCTATTTGTTTCAGCTCTTTTGATAGGTGCAGTAGTGATCGGTTGCTTCGTTGTAGTGCAATATGGTTTCGTTATCATGGTCGCACTTGTAGTAGCTGCAGGCGCTCTTGCCGTAGTTGCTGCGACATTAATGAATGTCATAACCGGAGATGCAAAGCTGTCTGATGCAAGATCAAAAGTAGATGCATGGCATTCAGTTGTCAAAGACAAACTACTCGAGGAGATTGACAATCTAAAAGAAGATATAACATCATTCTCTCGCGGTGAATTACTATTGACATACGGAGATGCAGACGAGGAAAATGGAGCAACTTCGAATGTTTCAGGCATAGAAAATCAGGATTATACACAGAAAACTAATCAATACAAACCGAAGTCATTCCTGTTTAAGCATGTGATCTCGCCATTCACAAAAATAGGCAAAAGAGAAGTGAATCACAATAGCAGCACCAAAATATCGCGTTCAATTTTCAAAATGAAGAAACGGAAAGGAGCATCGAGCTCAGAAAACCAAGCTCCGCAGGAGACTTATCTGCCACCGTTATTGTAGAATGAGGCAAGTTATTGGATAGATCATCGCATAAGATCGAATTGAGTACATTTTCATAAAAACTTATATCATAGCATCGCAAAGCTTAATTCAAAGTTAAAAATAATTCCATCAATCATTTTGTTGCGTCCCCATTCCTCTTTAAAGATATGATTGCATTACTTCTTAATGATTCAGCTCGCCAGCTTTTTCCCCTTCCCCTTCTTTCTCATCTTCAACGCTGTACTAATAGAATCCTTTGCCTTACTCCTATCCCCACCCTCAACAATCTTGGTAATGAAAGCAGGAGGCACCAGCCAGTCTTCTCCACCATCCATCTTTGGCCAAACCTTTTTGTGAAAGAAATACAAATGCCCACTTAATATACCCAGTACGTGAGGCAGAGCTGCTGCCGCATTTCCAGCTTGCAATACATCAGTTGCCATGAGTCCATATGGCAGTGTCCAATAGGGTACTGTAAAGATGAGCCATTTCACATTCTGATTCGGCATTGATCGAGATAAGACGTGAAGCATTGATGTTATGACTGACTGAGCAAAGAAGGGCTGACCAAAGAAACCACTGCATACTGACAAAAAGGCGATTTGCACCAGTATAAATAGTAGATGTTGCGCTGTACCGAAGGCACGTTCTAGACTCGAGCCATACTCAAATAGATAGTAGGAGTTCATTAACCATCCAATAGACGGAGGGCCGAGGAAACATGCTGCAGTGAATGGACGCCACAGTTCAAGTCCGTACATGACGCGGATTGGATCCAATGCCAATAAACCTTGCGTCAATTCATCTCCCAGTATCAACCCCAATAACGTAACAACCCCCACCATTGTAATGTATACTCTAGTCAAGGGCAAAATGGCCTTGTACTTTGAAAATGTATCCGAAACAGCACTCTTCTTCTCTTCTTTGTGAGCCTGCACCTTCTTTTTCCCCGTAGCTGTTTTAGATGACTTTTTAGTTGAATTATTGCTGTGTAAGGAAGCTGTGCGACCCTTCTTTTTAGAGGCACCACCGCGCAAATCAGATATTACATTTTTTGTGAATGTTAAGGATGGCCGCGGTTCAAAAGAGTGGGAGCTCTTGGCATTGCATGTACTTATGCAAAGTTGAGAGATTATACATATCACCACAGCTGAAGTCCGTATTAATCCCATTGTTGTAGTAATAGGTGTATTCGTTCCAAGTGCAAACAAAACTGATGATTGATGTTGGATGTTGCAAGTTGTTTCCACGTTGATGTGAATGATGGAAGCAAGTACATATAAGTACCACCTAGTGTTAGCGCGGGGTCCACGTGTAAGACTGTTACCCGGAGTTGACGGGAAATTTTTTCTCGGCAATCAAGAGATCTTTTTATCTTCTCGCTTTTTGCTTTCTAAAAAGGACCGGGGTCAACGATCTTCGAAGACATATCTCACAACAACTCCTTTACAGCTCAATAGCCATGAAGATTGTCAGTATCATTAGCCTCATCGGCGCAGCAACAGCCTTCGTCTCGAAGCCCGGTCAAAGATCGGTTGCCCAGAACTCTGCGCTTTACGCTGGCAAAACAATCGCAGTATTTGGTGCATCTGGACTAACTGCACAAGAATGTGTCTACCAAGCACTAAAAGATGGCGATAAGGTCGTGGGATTGACTCGTAATCCATCAAAACTCGTGATTCCTAAAGGTAGTGGCGGAGCCGATGCCGACAAACCTCTATCTGATCCAAATCTAACCGTGATTGGAGGTGACGTGACAAATCCCGCAGATGTCGCTAAGGTATTCGAAACTCCCATCGATGGTGTCATCGTAGCCCTGGGGGGCAAAACATCTGACGTTGGAGATACCATGCTTACCGATGGAACCAATAACATCATATCAACCATGGAAGAAAAGGGAGTCAAACGCCTTGCAGTCGTAACCTCCATTGGTGCTGGAGATTCCAAAGATCAAGCACCATTCGCATTCAAACTGCTCATGATGACGGTGATGAAAAAGATTTTTAATGATAAGAACAATCAGGAGAAGGCGGTGGAGGCTTCAGGATTGGAGTATTGTATTGTAAGACCAGGGGGGCTTACCGTTGATCCACCTACTGGTGTGATCAACGTGATTGATGGGGAAGCTGGGTCTATTCCCCGCGCAGACGTTGCTCAGTTTTGTTTGGGGGCTGTGAAGGATGACGACTTTCAGTACATTGGAAAATGTCCCTGTATCAGCAGTGTAGGTGGTACTAGTTGGACTAAGGATAGGAGTAAGGCTGCTCGTGGTGAGATGGCATAGAAGCAAGATGTATGGGGATTTTCAACTTGGAATGTCATTGCTATAAAATATTATGATCAGGAAGAAGGATATTGTGATGCCAATGCACCAAAGTGAGGTAAATGTGAAGTCTGCAGTTTAGAGTGATCATTGATGCACAGACCTCAGCACAAAGTCAACATATTGTCAAGGACTAAACATGAAGATAGACAAATAACAGATGAACAAACAGGAAAGAATCTCTCAGAATGCTATCCATTTCTTTATTGTATTATGCATGCAAACAAATACCAAGCTGTCATTAAAAAGCAATGTACAACAGCAGAGGCTTGACATACCATACACTTAAATATCCCTGCCGTATCTATGTAGGTAGATCAGTCTGTCCATTCACCGTTCTATCTCGCGTTTCACAAAAACAAAAATCATCTATCAACAAACGTTCCCACAACTCAGACAGCCTGCCCAACAACCATGTCCTCCGAAGGCAACGCCGTCGCGACTCCAGCCGTTGACCTCGACGCTCTCCGTACTCGCATCACCACCTTAGGAGAAACAATCAAGTCACTTAAATCCTCCTCAGAACCAGACAAGGACGCCATCGCCTCGGCAGTGGCGGATCTATTAGAGGCCAAGCGCACCTTTGCAAATAACAACGGAGGGATTGGCGTCGATGGGAAGAAGTTTGAGGAACCAATGAGTAAGAAGGACAAGAAGAAGGCGGAAAAGGCTGCTAAGCAGGGTCAGGGGGAAGGGAATGTTGTTAGTGAAGCCAATGGTGAGTTTTCACTTCTTCTTGATGTTCAATCGTTCAATGTAAGCGAAAGTGTACTTCTCTCATTATTATTTTCGTCACAATACACAATATGAATATCCACTCTTCAACTCTTCAGCGGCGAAGAAGGCAGCTAAAAAGGCAGAAGCCAAAGCAAAGAAAGCTGCAGCCAAAGAAGGCAAGTCAGCCGATGTCGCTTCTCCCGTCGTAGCTCCCAATAAAATTCCAGTATCGACTGCCGTTGCACCTAGAACTCCAATCCGCTTCAACCTATCTCCCAATCAATTATGCTTCAACCCGAACGTATCCCTCACTGATCGTCCAGTAGTGGCACTTACTACAGCCATCTTGGCCAATTCTATTGTTGATTACGAGCTCATAAGTGATCACAGACGTCCTGGATGTGCTTTGGGTTTGCCATCTGGTAATGAAGTGTCTGGTGATTTGGCTATTGCTCGATACATCGCCAAGCAATCATCTTCTGGAACAATTATGGGCGGTAATGACGAAGATTCGGCAATCATTGACCAATGGGTGGATTACGCTTTGCAATTGAATAAGTTTGGTTTGGCTCGTCGTGTTTTGGCCGTGTCAAAAACGCTAGACCCAGTTTTGGCCGGTGCGACATATGTTGTAGGGTATTCATTGACTTTGGCAGATGTGGCCTTGTTTGCCTCTTTAGGATTCCCATGTACTCTAGAGGCAATGGCAGATGTTGGCTCTCTACTTTCCGGAGACAGTCCTACCAAACGTTGGATTGAAATGATGGCTTTTAATCCAGCCATACGTGAAGCAGCCCAGCTAGCTGTTGGAATTGCCAAAAACGCCGAAGCTTCTTTTGAAACTGGTTCTGAAATTGATGAATTGGTATCAGGAATGAGCTACCTTGAGGGAGCTACGCCTGGTAATACTGTAACTCGCTTCCCGCCTGAACCAAGCGGTTATTTACATGTTGGACATGCAAAAGCTGTGCTTTTGAATGATTATTATGCTACGAGGTATAAGGGAAGGCTAGTTCTAAGGTTTGATGATACAAATCCCAGTAAGGAAAAAGTGAGTTTGTGGGGCTGTTGCTGACGACAATACATTGTCAGCTCAAATAATTGATTGCATTGCTTTTCATTCAGGATGAATTCCAAAGCAGTATTGTTGAAGATTTAGCTAAGATTGGTGTCAAGCCCGATATGGTGACCTTCACATCTGACTACTTCGAGACTATTCGAAACTATGCGATCTGGTAAGATTTTTTTGTGCATCATGGTTGCAATGCTGCATTCAAAAATTCTATCAAAATCTAATGGTTGGATTTCTACTTCTAGGATGATTGAGAATGGATTGGCGTACATGGACGACACGCCTCAGGAAGAGATGCAAAAGGAACGTATGGACCGTATTCACTCTAAGCACCGCGATGATGCCCCCGCTGAGTCCATGAAGAACTTTAAACTGATGTGTTCTGGTAGCGAGGAAGGACAAGCCTGGTGCTTGAGAGCAAAGATCGATATGTCTTCAGATAATGGGACCCTTCGAGATCCAGTCTTGTATCGTCAGAATACAACTCCGCATCATAGATCTGGAACCAAATATAAGGCCTACCCAACTTATGATCTTGCTTGCCCTATTGTGGATTCACTTGAAGGTGTCACGCATGCTCTACGTACGACCGAGTATGACGACCGTAATGCACAATTCTACTGGATTCAGCGCGCATTGGGTCTACGCCGTGTCCGCATTCAGACCTTTGCTAGAATGAACTTTATGTACACTGTGATGAGCAAACGAAAGTTGACATGGTTTGTTGAAACTGGCCGTGTTACTGGTTGGGATGATCCAAGGTAAGGGAAACCTAGTATGGTTGCCTCTGTTGACGTGACGCACTGGCAGAAATACCCATTGTTGCTTGAAACTAGTTCTCATGATTGCATCACTTTGATCTCTTGCTTTGAAGGTTCCCAACTGTGCGTGGTGTTTCCCGTCGCGGAATTGATGTCGATGCATTGAAGAAATTCATGTGCTCCCAAGGTGCTAGCAGGAGGGTTGTGAACATGGAATGGAGCAAATTTTGGGCGGAGAATAAGAAAGAGATTGATAAATATGCGAAGCGCTTCATGGCAATTGATAAGGTAGATAATGTGACATTGTCTATCACAAATGCTGGCGATGGCATCAGCTATTTGAGTACGGACTATCTACCCAAGGATCCAAGCTTTGGCAAAAGATTGGTCAGGGTGGCTGACAAAGTGATTCTGGAGAAAGTTGATGTAGAAGGAATCGAAGTGGGAGAAAACATTGTCTTAACTAGATGGGGAGTGGTTCAGATCACCAAAGTGGATGGTGGTCTAGAGGGAGTCTTTGTCCCAGATGGAGATGTTAAAGCGGCCAAACGAAAAATTTCTTGGCTTGCAGATGTTCCAGAGAATGTAACTGTCGTTTTATCTGAGTTCGATAACCTCATCTCTAAAGAAAAGTTGGAAGAAGATGACAAGTTTGAGGATTTCATCAATCCAGACACTCAGGCTGAGACCGAAGTGATAGGAGATGCAGGCTTGAAAACAATGAAAGAGCATGACATTATTCAATTGGAAAGGAGAGGCTTCTATCGAGTAGACCGGGCCTATGTTAATGATGGAAAGCCCTTGATGCTTTTCATGATTCCCGACGGCAAGAAGAAAGCTATGTCTGGGCTTGATGGGAAGCTTGCCCATCGTTAATGCTAAGATGAATTAAGTAGTATGCAATGGTTATTTTTAGTGTCTTTTCTGTGATATAGCAGTTGCCTATCTGATACAACATGCTTATCAAGTCTGTGCTACCTATTTAAACTTCTGCACTTGGTGTGATGTTTATTTGAGGAAAAAGAACTCTTCTGATCAAAAGTGTAGTCCTCTATTCCGATATGTTTCTGCAGCTAACTGTTCGTCGCCGTTCACTTCAGGCTCTTCCAGGATTTCAATAAACGACATGGCGTGTTTTTTAGCTCGAAATCGAATGTTTAAACCAGCTGTATATGTAAGCAGTTAATACACGGGGTTGCTAAGAGAAGGCTAATATCAAAGAAAAGCCATGCAGAAAGTAAACAACTTACGACTGAACCAAAAACGATCAGTTTTCCCCACAGTCTCACCACCTGCACGTCTATAAGTTTTTACTGTCCACCCTGGAGGGAATTCATCATCACTGACATAGAATAGAAGTGTAAACAGTTTATGAGACTAGGTATGAGTCTGATGATTTCAATTACAAACCAGCTACAACAAAGTCATACCATGGGCCAGACGCAATTTCGGTAGCTAATGTATTGCGGTCTCCAGTAGCAAGAGGAATGGCTCTGACGGCCTTTTTTTTGCTGCCGTCAGATTCTGCACCCCCAGTCTCGCTGAATTGGATTTAGTGACGGTTTGGAAATAGATTGGAGTATCAGAGGAGATTGAGTGTGGCACTTGGGGTTATTATTATGTAGGAGAACTGAGAACTCACCTGACCGGTCTCTTTTTTTTCTTTTTGGAAGAGGGAGGCTGACACGTTTCTGCTGAGGATTTGGTACTATCTTTCTTCTCTACTGGCTCGGGTTTAGAACTAGGTTGTTCCTTTTTCTTCTTTTTCGGATTAGACTTTAAACCAGATGACGAAGTAGAAGACTTGACAGCTTGGGAGTCACGCGGCTGTTGGTTAATCAGGACTCCTTTCCCTCCTCGAACTGGGCCACTCATTAAACCTTGCGCTCCTCTGCCCCCACCAACATATGCAGTAGCAAGTCCAGTCCCTCCGCCTGATGTCACTCCACGAATTCCACTTGCAGCATGACCAACAAAAAGAGGGTCAGCAATGGAGTTTGAAAGAAGTCCAAAATATCTTCCTTCCGGGATAGGCGAGAAAGACTCTGGATCAAGGTGTTGGATCAATTTGGGGTCAACTTTGGGGATGGTCATCTTATTGAGGCGATCATTCTCGTCAACGTTGAGTGTTTCATCTGAGCCTTCCTCAAATTCAAACACAGGTGGAGGAGTTGGCGGTGTGGGTATATCAGGAACATCGATATGACGTTCAGGAGGAGGTAGTTCTGGCGGGTCAGGCATGTAATCCATGGGATTTTCCTTCTTTTTCTCTTTTTGAGGTTTATCTCTCTTGGCATCATCTTTGCCCTCAGCCGTGGAGTCACCATTGCTGCCACCATTCTTCACTTCCTGTGATTTGAGCTCAGCAGCCTCCTCTTTGGCCTTCCGTTCTGCAGCTTCTGCCGCAGCTTCTCGTTTTTCAATTTGTTGCTTCTGGTACTCAAACATTCGATCCCACGCTTCCTTGTGAGCCTGATACTTTTCTTTGTTGTCAATGGCATCATCTACAGCTTCTTGGCTTTCTACAATGAGATGCTCTCGCTCTTTTACAGCTTTTGTGTAAGCTCGGCGTTTTTCAATATATTGAGATGGATAGGTGCTAGTAAGAGATATAGGGATCATATCAAGGAAAGCCGTGGGTTGACTACGACAGCTCCTCTTCCTCAATCCAGGTTGAGCAGGATTGAACTTGGGCAGTTCAAAAAGAGTAGGTTTGGAGGGATCCAAGGGAACTGTAGAAATGCCAGGGTTGGATGATGTTTGATCTGGTGTTGTTGAATTGTCAGCACTCGAACTAGCATCATCAATTCTGTGGACAATGTCTCCAGTTAGTTTGCCCAGACTCTGTATCACCAAATCAACAAGACGTGGCCCCTGTTCCTCTTCATCTGATGAGCCGTCCGCATGTTCGGGCTGATTTGATGATACAGCATCTTTCAGCCCATTTTCGTTCTTCACATCAGCTTCCTCTGGATCTGTGGTTTGATCACCTGCTCCCACATCTGGAGGATCTAATGATGACACTTTATTCACCTCGCCTTCATTCTGAACAGTAGCTCTATTTTGAGAAGATTGATCAACTCCACCCAACTCTTCCGTTTTGACTACCTTGGGTTTCTTCAGTCTCTTTTCCCAAACATCTAGTGGTATCAACTCTGGAAAGTGCAGATACAGATTGATATCGGAATCAAACATATCACCAACAATGCGTTGTGTAGAACTTCCCCGATGAGGCTTGTGCATTCTATTATCCATCGTATAGCCCCCAGCAATCATGGATTGATTGAACACAGTCTGGGGCAAAATGTATCCATTGTGGAGCAAGTGAGCCACATCGTCAATTGTGGTCTTTTTCTTACCATCATCATTTGGAAAATTGGCCACTAGTCCAGGGTTGGGAAGCATTAGCAGTCCTGGACTGCCAATTGGCGGGACGTGAATTTGACGATTTCTATGTGCTGCGGCAGCAGAACGAAGGGTGTTGGATGGTCTAGTTCTTTTAGGTTTTTTGGGTTCGCTGGAGGAAGACTTTGTAGGTGCCGGCTTGGATTGTGAAGATGGGGAGGAATTTGTGCTAGTTGCATCCTCTGACTTATTCTTGATTGACTTGGACTTGAGGGGGTTGTCTTCATCGTCATCATCATCTTCTGCAGTACCCGTCTCCGTTACAGCTTGACCTTCTGAGAACGGCAACGTAGAATCTTCTATTGCTGCAGCTGGATCTGCATCAACCTCCATTAGATCACCATCATCATTCTCGTCTTTGTTCTTGTTCGGATTAAAGTTCTCTCGCTTTCCACCCTAAAGATTACATGTCATCAAAGAGAGAGGGCAAAGACAGCATAAATTATGTGCACGTAATTTGAAATCCAGAGATCAGAACAGAAACTGCCTCACCTTCCATCCCTTACAATTCCAACAACGGATACGTTTGGGAGCATTATGATTAATGCATTTGAGACATAGCCAGTCCTCCTCCTCTTCTTCAGTCTGAGCAGTATCACCCTCAGCCCGAGCTGTTTCAGCAGACTCAGATCCATTCTTCGTGTCTCTTCTTTTGGGACTCAGCTTAAGCTTGATCCTTAACTTGGGCTTGGCGGAGGCAGAATGGCCGTCGTCTTGCCCTTGATAATTATTTGACGGTGCACTTAAAGGCACGTCATGAGTACTTTCTCCAGTGCTTCCCGAAGGCCCCACAGCGTTAGCTACACCCTCAGAAGCTTCGATGACACCAGCAGAGGAAGCGGTTGGGATGGGCGGCACTCCTGAGCTAGAATTACCCGCCGAAGATTCGGGTGGGAGCGAGGCGATGACAGGGTTCGCCCTACTATCGTTCTGTGAGTCTTCCATAATGGATCAGTGCTGTAAAGGACTGAGATGCCGAAGCCGGGGGCGGGTGGGACTTCCAGATGTAATCCCAGGCACCTTGATGTCACAGCTGCTGCTGAAGATGTCTTCGAGCAACAGGGGCAGGGGCTATCAGCTATCAGGCTGGCTGTGTTGCTGGCGGCGGCAGCGGAGGACGGGGGGATGGGTGAGGGTTACGATTCTCCTGTAGTCTGGTAGTGCGGACAGCAACCGAATTGTATGTTGTGGTCGATACAGAGTAATTCCGTAAATCGACGCCGACGTGTCTCACAACATCATGAGCTTGGATACAGGCGGGCGGACGCCGCGGAAAGCTAGGGAAACGCAAGAAGGGGGCCATGGCTTTTTTGTTGAGAGAGCAATGAGAAGGACACTGAACGACAGACAGACGCCCAGCTAGCACTTGAATTTGCCCAGATTTGCCCTGTGATGTGCCCTTCGCGGGAACTCAAAAAATCTCATCTTCACTGTTCACTAACTGTGCTTGGTGCTGGTGCTTGTGCTTCACTATGGTACTTTTCCCTTCTCCTTTTCCGTTTTCCATTTCCCGTCTATCTTTCTAGCGGAACAGAAACAATGCCAGTTCCAAGATGGGCAACACATTCGGCATCATTCTGCCTCGGTGCAGCTCTGGCAGCAGCCGCACAAACACTTATTATCACGCCGGACAAAAAGTCAAACTCAAATCATGTTCGCACAAGCTCTTCACAAGTACCGACCTCTAGTACATCATTCGATACACCGATCAAAATGATGCCATCTTTGCCAATTAGAATATACCAACCAAATCCCAACCTTCTAATAGCATTCGATACAAGGTCCAAGAATCCATCATTTGTAATGGAACGTCTCACCTCGAAGTCCATACAATCAACAGAGAAAGCAAGTCGAAAGAACAAACGATTCTACGAAGAACATTCATTGCCTCCATATTTGCGATCACGTGCCCATCACTATCGCAATTCAGGTTATGATAGGGGACATTTGGCACCGGCTGCTGATTACCCAACGGAGAATGAAATGGAGGATACGTTTTGTTTAACTAATGTCTCTCCTCAGCATGCAAAATTAAATAGAGGGATGTGGTTGCGTCTCGAAGAATTTGTCCGAGAAGTTGTTCGTGCGGCTAACGATGATCAGGATGTTTGGGTTGTTACAGGACCATTGTGGTTGCCTAATACAATCAAGACAAACTCTTCGGGAGCGGGTGAATATGGGTATGCATATGATGGGATTGGGAAAGTGCCTTCTTTAGTATCGGTACCGTCTCATTTCTTCAAGGTTATAGTATTGGTAGACAAATCCAAGATTGACGAAGTAGAATCTTATCGGCTGAAAAAGTTTGCCGCATTTGTTTTACCCAACAATGAAGTGACACTTGGCGAGAAAGAACAAGGCAGTTTGATTGAATATGTTGTACGTCTAACAGATTTGGAAGCTGTATCTGGTTTGGAATTCTTTTCAAACATTATGGGTTCATTTACTGACAATTCAGATGATGATTTACCACTGACTAAGGTGATTGCGGATGCTTTGACGGATGACTTACGGCTAAGTGCCAGTAAATCTCATAAGATGATACAAAGTGATGATGGTAGTAGCAGCGCATTGGTGCCATTATCTAATTGCGACGAATTAAGCAAGGGACGACAGCGAAAGATTAGGCAGATTTTACGAGACAATTCTCCTATTCAATACCAACATCTATGCAAAAATAACAGCGCTTGCTCAAAGATATTTAGTACGTGATTTTAGTAGACTTTGATTGTTACTTGTTTAATTACTTATCACCTACATCTCATTTAATTTTTAACAAACACTCTCTTCACGCTGCGTACACATTGCTCTATATATTAAGCATTACTCGTAGGCACTTCTTATTCATTATTCATTCAATACTTTTTTCAACCTGAACAAACCTGCTCATCAAATCATTCCCTCTATGATTGCTCATTCATAAATGAAATAAGTAGTACGAATGACTCCACGGCTACAATGCTTGCAGAATACCTCTTCTCTCTGCAGAATGGGTCGATTAGTAGCCTTCTTTGTGCTGCGATCTCTCTGGCCACGACGACTAGTGACATTTGGGCTGGAAATACTGGAAGGCATGTCCTTGATCTCTTGTTTCTTCACAAGTCTTCTGACACCATAGTCATTGGTGTCATCATCATGATCACCAAAGCCACTATCAAAGCTCATAATGCTCATATCGCTAGATGATTCGCTGATATCATCCCACTCAGCCAAGATTGCTTCATTCTTCCTTGTCTCCTCGTCAAAGACAATTACAGCTTCGTCTGAATCATTGCCATTCGAATCCATAGTTGTAGGCACGAGTTCAAACCGATTAGGAGGATCGGTCGTGTCGTAGACAGCATTCATGTTAGCACCGAACCTGACTGTACTACTGGGCCTAGAGACGAAGGATGGATTAAGGGTCAATCGACGAGATTTTGTTTGACGACGACTGGAAGCATCGGGAGTCACCACAGAGATCGTTTTCTCATATGATTCAATTTTGCTGGTGACAATGCGAGGTTCATGAGGAGAGATAGGGAACCGTTTCGTGCGGGAGAGACGGCGAGGAGGAGATGGCGTTAGTTGGACGATGTCATTGGTTTTGGAAGCATATTTAGTGGCCAACCGTTTAGACCTGCGAGGAGTATTCATTTGTTTTGTTGGCGCTGGTGCTGAATGTCGGAGACAGGAAAGAGTGATAGCAGCAAAAGCAAAAGAGAATAATGTTGTGTCTCAAAAAGTGAATGCCAGTACTTATGTTTTGAAGGTCAATCATGTTTGTTCTTGCTTTTGTTTGGTCATGGTTTGATGGATTTTGCTTATGGTAGATATGAATACTTACGTAAAGAAGTTCAAGAGCTACCATAGGTAGATAGGTTACATCAATAATCAATAACAATAACACATCATGACAACCTATGACAACAAAGCTGCAAAAACGCAAGGGAATAGACCCTATTTTTAATAAATTTTTGGAGGCGGTTGGGACTCGGATGGTATTTTGTCCTCTCTCCTCCTCCCCCGCGCTCACCGCCAACTCAAACACCCATCAACCGCCGAAACCGCCGAACATTAACAACCATGATGCACGCTGCTGTTTCATTAGCCCCAACTACATAGACAATATCCATTTTGTCAGTATTAATATGGTCGCGGTGAGCGTCAGTCTCTCAGATATCACTCGGCTATCCGATTTAGTCGCCCGCTTAGGCGTGGATGTCCGAGCTCTTCAACTTGTGAAATTACATCCTACGGCCATTTGCAAAGGCAAAGAATGCATTCTACCAGCTGCTGAAAGCAACCGTGGCTTTTGTGTTCTATGTTCTCAGCAGTGGTTTCCACGTAACACTTCTGCTGAGCTGAATCGCAGGGGCCATGGTCTGTACGGCCCCAAGTTCATGCGTATCTACAACAACTGTACGTCACCCCCAAAAGCTTGTTGCTGCGACACCCCTTTATGTGAAAAGATTGGCTACAGTCACGAGGGTATGTTTCGATTACCGTCGAAACCAGAAAAAGATGTCAAAGACTTTGTCGCTGCACTGGGAATTCAAGACAAAGATCTTCGTGACAAGATTATTCAAGACCCCAGAAACCACAGGATTGCACCGTGGCACATTAGTCCAGATCATCGTGAACAAATAGAAGGCAAGTGGCGTATAAAGAAAATCGAGGTCTATAAGGATAGAGACGGGAAGGCATGGAAGTTTGCTCCTCCCAACTATACGCTCCAAGATTATGTCAACGTTGAAATACACGAGTACCGACAGCAATTTGAATATTGCAGAAATGGATATGACGACAGCCTTCCTAATTGGGTCAGAAAGCTTGCTCGTATTCAAAAGAATGACATGCAAAATATCATCACAGAAGCTGCAGTAACTCCTTCCGCAATCTCGTCACAACCTAGCACCGCATCGTCAGCATCAGCATCAGTATCTAAACCAAAGCGTCTCACTTTTGCTACACCGGCAACGGCTCCTCGGCCACGAAGTAAGCGCACAGCTCCGGAGACAATTGAGATTTCAAATCTAAATACCAAGCTGCAGCGTGTTGAGGGTGAAAAGAAGGATCAGGAGAAGCAATATCACGATAGATTAGAGAACATGAAGCTGATGATAGAGAATCTAGAGAAGGAGAGGGACAATGCTTTACGTCTAGTTGCGGAGCTTACAAATGAAGTGACAGAACTGCAAAATACGCTGGAAAATCTGCAATTGACACAACATCAACTCCCACTCTCGTACAATGACTTGAAGCCAGGTGGTGCATTAGGCAAATCCGTTAGTGCATTCACTTTTTTCCCCACATTTGAGGCAAATGATGCATTCCTCGATTTGCTGAATTATACTGAGGATTGTGATGAGGGTGATGGATTGTGTGAAAACATGCGGAGGTATTCTACTGTATCTATGGCGGAACGTAAGAAATACAATGGTATGGCAAGTGATGACGACATGAGCATCTCCGACAGTGACGAAGAAGAAGATGCGAAGGAGGAGACTCGTGGGAGAAAGAGGAGTTTGGATTGGAAGACCGAATGGTTGGTGTATTGTTGTTACGTCAAGTGTGGCATGACGATGGAACAGATATTGCCGTTCTTTGGAATTAGCCAGACGAAGGTTCACAACATCGTGTATGTACACAAAGACTAGATAGTTTACGTAATAGGTAATATTCATAAATCACACATATAATATTCATAAATCACACAGATAATATTCATAAATCACACAGATAATATTCATATGCAAATCACATAGCTATTTGTTCTTAAGATAATATAATCTTATGCAATATGAATATATATTTTAAATGGATTGTGCATCCCTTAAAGCTTTAGCTATTTGCAAATCACACACCTATTCATTCACGTAAGTTATACAGTTTGCGCAGTGACTGTTACTGGAGCTAATTCGTAAAAAATAATTAAGTATTAAAACCCAGTCGACATATTATGAAGAAAGTACCTCGTTTGTAAGACTTTTCAAAAAGTCTTACGAACTACTTCATAGAGTATTATTGACTAATGCAATAATAAGTGAGTAAGACATTATGAGTAAATATCTAAGTCAAATTACTGTTTTACAAGAATGCCTTTGACAATATATATTATGATTTGTGTTAGTGGGGCAGTGAGTTGTACCGTTGTAGCTAATGATGCTGCACATTGCAACATAATCTAGATGAAGAGAGAACCCTTTATTGTAAAAGTTTTGCTGTTCGATTCACAATTTACCACCCACCACATCCAATATCAAATAGACTGCTTATTGTTGTATTTGCTTCCTCGAATCCAATGACAAAGTCCGTGTTCAAAGTCTACGTTCACAAAGGTGATAACTTTGCGTTCTGAGTTCTGTGATGCATAGCATGTTGGGGAGCGTGCCCTTGCAGTACTGGAAAACGGCGTAACTACGCATCATGCATGTGCGCGGCAATCAATGGCAGAATGGAGGTGTTCGATTGTTGAATAGATGTTCATACATTAGTAAATATGCATCACTTTGTGTTTGTGGGGTGATGGCAACGTTACGTGTGATGACGAGGTGGATAATTATGCCTGTAGCAGTAACCCAAGCCTGGGAATGCGTGGCGTTGATGACACAGCACAGGGTATGCGATGTTGTAATTGAGGTGGAGGTGGCGGTTATGGCGATGGTATTTGCTGCCGCTGTGATGAGGCAGGATGAGGCGGATCGGCCATTGTCGTACTTTTTTACACGCGTTTGATGGCGGTCGGCGGCCAAAAAGGAGAAGGGGAGAAAATCATCCGAGTCCCAGATTTCTGATTTCCGTTCCACGTGTCAATTAAAAATAGGGTCTATATCATGCACAACTACATTATGAAGACTAACGGCGACTCACCAAGCCTATCAACGTTGCCTCCCGAAGTGCAGCACCTGATCATTGCTCACTTAGACGTGCGATCTCTCTTTCGTCTTCTCCTCTCTTGTCATCAATACCAAAACATAATCTCTACCGAATGTCAAAATCTTTGGGAATACCATCACAATGAACGATGGAAGTATGGCAAGCTCCGAAGAAAGAGATTCCGAGACGAAAAAATGGAATGGTCAAGACAGCAAGGCTGGGCTGCTCATAGAATGACGGGACCGCAGCTTAATGATGTTGAAGTCGAAGGTAATTGGTTTAAGGAGTTTTTGTACCGTTCTAAGTTAGATACAATGTCTTCTCGGTGGGTCGATAACATAAAATCAGGTGCACCGCAAGAGAAACGAGCTACTCTATTCAAACTCTTGCAACACGGAGAGGATGTGATCAATGATGCTGTGTTGCGAGAGCCACCAGTATCGGACGTGATTCGTTACCTGGCCTACGAAGATTGGAGGTTTTTACATGATTCTGGCATCGAGACGAGCATCGAAGATGGTGCAATTGCTATTGCAAAGTTTTTCTCAGCACAGATAGATCTCGATGATTTAGTATTCTCTCATTTGGAAGCTCAAGCCTTATGGCTAAAGGAAAGAATGCAACAACGTTTTGGACTGCCCAGCTCAGACTCGATATCATCCTACCCAATTCAAAAAATTCTGGCCCAAATGAAGTATCTCTTCGGTGCAAGTAGTTCGAATGCAGAGGACACTGTCGAGAGCTCATTTTCAGGGAATAGAAATGATTATTATAACCCAGAAAACTCCCTGATTGATGTGGTGCTGGTTAAACGTACAGGAATCCCTCTCACGCTCGCTATCGTTTACATTGCGATTGTAAGGCGAGCATTCGGGATTAGCCTTGATGTAATTGGTCTACCGGGGCATATCATTATTGGTGTGCCACAGAGTCTTGGTGCTGGCCAGATATTTGTTGATCCATTTGATGGTGGTCGTATTCTAACCTATGACGATTGCCGAGAAATTGTCGAAAGATACAATATCACATTCCGAGATGAAATGGCAAACCCTATCACCCACATAGATGTCTGGCAGAGAATGATACGAAACTTGATTCATGCTCTAACAATGCCAGCAAATGACGTGACTGACTGGGCTGCTGCCACACCTTTAACCACTTTTCTGCTTGATGAGATGCAGCGGATAGGCAGCTTTGACGAGCTCCTCGTTGCACCAACATGGAGGTTTCGTTGTTTGAGATAATGACTATCTAGCAGACATTGCAATATGACTTTTATGTCTAATTAGCTCGTTATTAACATCAAATGTGATGAACCTAATGAGATGTATATGATGTCACTTAGCACACCTTTTTGCGACGATACGCTGTAATGTGAAGTTCTCAATCCTTAAATAATGAAAATAATAATCATTTCTTTATTGATTGCAGTTAATTTATTGTACAAGATTGCTTCCCAAGATATTAGTATCTGTGTGTAGTCAAACATTTGGATGAATATTCATCAATTTCTTGGCATCCAATTCAGCCCCCAACAGAGTATGCATGACCAAAGTAGGAGGTTTCTTCCCCCTCCCACCCTTTCGTTTGGGTGTTTCTTTGTCTTTGGTAGCAGCGGTAGTGGCTGCGGCAGTCTTCCCTACTTTGGGAGTGTTTGCCATCTTCTCCATCTGCGAAATGTGTTGCATCCCCCGTCCGGTTCGTTTGTGGTGTAATTCCATCCCAGAACGTGCAAGATGCTCCATTAATGCTACATCAGGTAATGCATTCTGTGCTACTGGCATGGGTGGAAGGATAATAGATGTTTGTGTGGTTTGTTTCTCGTCGTTTTCGTTCGCATTATTGTCTGGAGTTTTGGTGACTACGCCAACAGCCTCATCTTCTAAACATCGACTCCTATCAAACCGTCTGCCTAAACCAACCAACCTAGCATGAGCTAATAGCAAATAGGAAGAACTTGCTCTCAACCTTCCTAGACACTGTGCCTCCCTAGCAGCCTGCAATAAATCATTGGATTCATTAATGATTTCATCTATAAAGGACGCCCCCTCTTTTGGCTGATTTGCAGATGGAGCTGCTGGTGATTTCGCATCTTTCTTTAACGGCTTTTTAATGACAGACTGAGTCAGCCCAGTGGTAATGGTAGCTGGCTTTTTAGCCGGGGGCTCGGTGCTGCTCGACGCCGGCGGAGGAGGCATTGGAGCAATAATTTGTTGAATTGCAGACGTTTTTTTCAACTCGTCGACAGATACAGAGAGCACGCCTTCATGACGGATCGTCCCAGGAGCTCCATCGCCGTCGTCGCCGTCGTCGCCGTCTTCTCGCTTGCGCTTTGCGTTAGATGATGACATGGTCAGGTTTGTAACAACTTTCTAATAGGTTACAGGTTCAGAGGATCGGCGTAGAATATTTTGCTGGCGTAGCTTTCTCTCTCATCACATGCCAACGTGACGCGAAAACAGGACACAACACAACACTCTCACATTTTTTTCCTATCTCTCTTTTTGGCACAAATGCATGCATGGATTGGAATGAACACTCCAACCAACTTATTTGATCAGTAAGAAGTTGTTCCAGCACATCTATAGTCATTCCAATATTATCATTAAAGATGTCTAAAGTAGCTATTTATCATTCGAAGCAACTATCTCCTTAATCTATACCTTTGACAAATCCTTCACCTTTTCCCATTTAAATTCCTCTTCCTCCCTACCAAAATGTCCATACGCCGAAGTCTTTCTCATAATCGGCCTTCTCAAATCCAAATCTCGAATAATACATCCGGGCCGTAGATCAAAATTGTTTTCTACCAATTTAACCAAATCCTGTTCCCCCTTGCCATTCTTGGCGGTACACGTTCCATAAGTGTCGACGTGGATTGCAATGGGATTGATCAAACCAATAGCATAGGAGATTTGAACACTGCACCGAGAACAGTATCCGTTCGAAACTAAAGATTTGGCAATCCATCGAGCGGCGTAGGCACCGCTTCGATCTACTTTCGTTGCATCCTTGCCGCTGAGAGCTCCTCCTCCATACGATCCCCATCCGCCGTAAAAGTCGACTCCGGGCTTACGTCCGGTAAGACCGGCATCCGAATGAGGACCTCCAATGACAAATCTCGCCGATGGATTGAAATGGTAAATTGTATTCTCATCGAGATACTTGGAATCAACCACTGGCTGGACTACATGCTCCAATAAGTCAGCGGCAATTTTGTCATTGCTAACTTCTTCCGAATGCTGAGCCGAAATAACAATCGAATGTACTCGTTTTGGCACGGGCACTCCCTCCGCCGACATCATGTATTCCACGGTAACCGACGCTTTCCCATCGGGTCGTACCCAATCCAATGTCCCCTCCTTCCTCACAGCAGCCAGCCTGGCACTAATCTTGGTAGCCAACACGTGACTCAACGGCATCTTCTCCTCGGTTTCCCCACAGGCATACCCAAACACCGTACTGGTATCCCCGCTCCCCATCTCCTCGGCCTTGGTAGCATCCACGCACTGGGCTATATCCGGACTCTGCTCCTCCAACGCCACAATAACGTTGCAGGTCTTGTAATCCAATCCCTTGGCGGGATCATCGTATCCCGCATCACGTACGGCGTCGCGTATGACTTGTTCGTAATTGACCGAGGCCGAGGTGGATATTTCGCCGAAGATGATGACCACGCCGGTTTTGACGATGGTTTCGCAGGCGACGCGGGAGGTGGCGGGGTCGAGCGTCAGGCAGGCGTCTACTACGGCGTCGGAGATTGTGTCGCATAGTTTGTCGGGGTGGGATTCGGTGACTCCCTCGGAGGTGAAGAGGAAGGTAGTGTGCGAGGAGGAGGAGGAGTTGTCTTGGTTGGATGGAGAGGTCGTGTCACCTTCGGCGGGGGGCGATGCTGCTTCCGTCATTGCGACGTCTGCTCCTGTGTTGTTTGGGGTGTCGGCTGAGGGAGCATCCGGGATATCCGCGTCGGTTGTTGACATGGTTCAATCTCAATTCTACTTGGCCGTCGGTGAATGATGGTGGCTTTATGAAGATGCCATGATGTGATAGATGTGATTGTTGATAAGTGATAAGCAAGATATCGTACATTTGACTTCAAATGACGATCATCAGATAGAAACAATAACCATTAATAGACATAGATCTACAAACGAAATCGATGTCAAATGTACAGTACCAAGGTGGGAAGAGCAGGGCGAGAGGCACCTTTTGGGCAGTTTTGTGCGGCTGCGGTCCGCCCTATTTTCGCCCTTATGACCGTGAAAGGCTTTCTTTTACTACAGCCCCCCGCCCACTGTGAGACTGAGAAAAAGAACAGTGAACTCTAGTGAACCATGGTAGATGGTAGCCACGATCCCAACTGAATACACTGACACCAATAACTCTAATCAAAGGAAGCTTCTAACGCATCATCATAAACAAAACCATCATGAGCAATAAAATTGGAAAGAATACCATTAGGCGTTTTGCCACGATAGTTGCTCTCTCGCCATTAATAATAGCCGCCTCCGTCCAAGAAGGTAAGAATGAGACGTCGACAGCATTACTCAATCAGCATCATCGGATGCTACCCACGGGTATTCAGAATATATGCGGTGCGAGTTACATGGATTCTCTCAACTGCGGTGCACCGTGTCCCGGCGTAAGTTATAATATGAATTGTGACTTGGGAAATAAAAAGACTGATCCTTGCTAATTATTTTGCATATTATACGTGCGAATCATTTTGATTATAACAGGGTACAAACGGAGAGTGTCCGGATGGGCAACAGTGCTTTGCTGGAGTAGAGTGTCCATTGCAACCTACTATATCACCGCAACCAACGAGGAGCCCCGTAAGAGGTTTCAACATTATGGAACGACTGGACAAGGAAATTATAGGTTTGTTCACTGCGTTTTAATGCAAATACAATTTGGACTGAATCGAATCGCACTAAGCTCTCTTTTCTGTTCATTGATTATTATGACTTTCAACCAATTCTAGGATACTATGGTATGTTATTTATCATTCGGTCAACTGCTGTTCAAATTGAAATTAATGGAACTCAAGGAAAATCTCGATGCGCATTCTTTACTTTCGATTCGCAGCTAGTTGGCAATGGTATGATAGATCTAAATTGGCTAAGCCAGAGAATATGGACTTTAGAAAGGTTACTCGCGTCAATTTTGCTTTCTTTCAGGTAAATACTCTGCAATGAATTTGTGAAATTGTTTTTGTTGCGATTGAAAACGAAAACTAACCTCTTTTCTCACTTTGGTGCATCATTAATTACCATTGTAGATTGATACAAGTGGAAACATTTGGGGAACTGATGATTGGGCAGGTAAGGTTTGATGTTAAAGTTGTTCATATCTTAATTCGTTCTACTATAACCTTCGAAATCTTGTCAACGTTTTGCTTTGGGTATTGTAGATCCTCGAGTCTTGTACGGCGATGTAAATATGAATGCTGGAAGTTGCACAGAAGGTGCTCCTGGCTGTAAATGCTCATGGGTGAAGCCAGAATTCAAGAGTTGTAACTACCACATTGAAGGAATGGGACTTATTTCAAGAGTCCACGGGGCTGGCAAAGAAGTAGGTTCATGTTATTTCACTCAATTTGTTTTAAGTTCGTCATGTCATGGCTCACGGTCGTTTCTTCAATTTTCAGATCTGGCCTAGTATTGGTGGATGGACTCTCAGTGATAACTTTCCAGCTATGGCAAAGAATCCTATATCAAGACGAAATTTTGCTGCGAATTGCGTTGGCTTGATAAAGGATTATGGATTTGATGGTATCGACATCGGTGCGTATAATATACTTCTCAGATTGCTGCTTTGCGCGCATCCTTTTTATCTAACTGTTTATTTCAATGCTTCATTTACCTATCAGATTGGGAATATCCGGGTTACGCTGAGCACAGTGGAACACCTGATGACATTGTGAGCTATCCTCTGCTTTTGGAAGAGCTGAGACGGGCTCTTGACGAGCTCGAAGAAGAAACGGGGAAGCATTACGGGATCACATCGGCACTTCCATGTGGACCAACTCACCTTAAGAACATCAACGTGCCTGAACTGTCGAAGTATCTTTCTGAATTAAACTTAATGACCTACGGTGAGCACAGTCATGGAAGTGCTGTAAAGCTACTCTTTCATTCATTGAACATGGCATCTCACTGTAAACTTTCTTTCTTGAACACCAGATTTCCATGGCGCTTGGGATGCCTACACAGGTTTGTTCTGCAAAGTCTTCCTTCCGCGCTCCCACTTTCAAGCTCACAAATTGTTTGTTCTTCATATCTTAATTTTTAGGAGTCAATAGCGCTCTTTATGACAGTATCCACGACCCAGAGCCCGGATGGAGTATTGGTAAGTCCTACATGCTTGCACTTGACATTGTGATTACTTCATGACTTAGATTTCGTCCCTATTTTAGATGGATGTGTGAAGAATTGGGCAGAAAGAGGCGCCCCCACAGAAAAGATGAACATTGGACTTGGCTTCTATGGTAGATCTTTCTTGAATGCAAAAGCACTTCATGAACCTCACGGCGGCACTGATGACAAAACTTGGAGTGTGGATGAAGGGACTCCTCAGTATTTCGTGAGTACACTTTTTGTTTCTAAAACTCTTTTTTATTGTCGAGTTGACGCTAATTTGTTCACCTATCTACTTTGATTCAGAATATAATGGATCAAATGAAGCATATGACCTATGTTTGGGATGATGAATCCATGACTCCTATTGCATTTTTTGACAGTGGAGGTATGAATTTCAACATTTCATTATACACATGATCCATAGTCGAATAGATTCTAAATCATTGAAATTAAATTCACTAAGGTATGGTATCATATGATGACGAACGTTCAATCTGCGAGAAGACTGCGTACGCCATCGACAATGATCTACATGGATATGTAAGTCAAATCTCGATTCTTCATCATGTGGTTGCTTCGAGGTAACTTACTTATCGTTTCACTATCATTATTACCCCAACAACTTGTGCTTTTTTCACTTCTATTGCAGATTATATGGGAGCTAAGTGGAGACGTCATGAAAGATTGTGAGCTCAATATTGTCCCCAGTATTTAACTGTTTTTCGTCATCATTTTCATCTTTCTTCTCCTAGTAAATACACCTCTACTAGACATGGTTAACCGAAAGCTCGTGGAAACGCACATTGATTGCGCTAATCCATTTGGGGATTCAACAACAAGCACTACATCCACAGAAACAACAACAAAAACAACCATCACCACAACAACAACAACAACAACTGAAAATGTCAAAGAAACGAGCACAACTACAACAGAAAAGGCTGAAGAAATAAGCATCGCAACATCGGCAATCGGTACAAATTCAGATGCACAGGAGATGCCAGCGCAAACTGCTAATGAGCTCGAGGAAGAAACACATGATCCAGGAAAAAGAAAGCCAGTGAAGAAAAGAGAAAAGAAGCCTGATGTACCTTTCCGGCCACCAAAAGAAGAACCAGAATTGTAATTTAGATAGCTCTTTTGTGTAGCTCTTTTGTGTAGCCCTTTTATGCAACCTTAACACTAGTATTACTATTATTGTAATTTCCCGTCATTTGTGTTTCACATTAGAAATAGAATCCTCTTCTACTTCATCTTTCTTCCTTACAAGAACAATATTATTATGGTTTATGAATTTCTTTTACAACCATTAGAATTATTTTTGTCTAGCAGGCTTCACTGAGATGTTGATTGTGCCGAAGGAAAGGTAGCCAGTATCCCAGGCACAGTTATTCTTATAACACATATATTTTGAAACAAATTAGGCGGACAAAATGCTATAACAGTTGTTGGTATTCTGGCTTCAGTGGTTTGATCATCACTGATACATCCTGTACTTCAATTTCTGAAACTTTGAATCTATCAAGGGCACGGTCAACAGATTTTGGGTGCGCAAATCTAACAAAGCCTGGGGTGATCATGAAAAATGAATGAGTAATTCATGAAACTAACCGCTAAATATCTGAGCAAACTGCTTACCGAAGCCTTTATTTTTGGGGTTGATTCCAGCACTTTCAATATCCCCGAATTGTTTGAATGATTGTACTAGATGGCTTCTCCCGTGGTAAATATCACTAGTTTTTCTCATGCCATAGACTAAAAGGACATTGTTTGGGAGATCTACTTCTAAAGGAATTCCAAGCATAGCTGCGCAGCAGTGAATAGCTCTTGTTCCATCTACTGGCTTTACCATACCTCGTCTAACTGTTGTGACCATTTTGTTTAATATGCCCTGGAAGAACGAAAGCCTGTGCAAAAAAATGATTAGAGTCATATTAGTAGGTTGGCAGAGACTGTATTAATCTACATCACGTTAGCCTCACCTTCTCTCGAGTGAAGCATTATCATTTTTTCTCAACCAATCATTAGCATCACAAAATATATTGGCTTCCATAGACGCACAATCCTGCGCCCCACCCCAATCAATATTTTCGTCTTCTTCCTCCATAAGAGCTCGAGTCATGGCTAAACTCATCATTCCCTCGGCCCCATACACTGATTCCTCCACTCCATTTCGCATGAACTCTAAATCTTGATTTTTGTAATTGTCAAATTCATCTTGCAGTAGTTCCACAGGAACTCCTTCTTGGATGTCGTTGGGATTGGAACCCAATGATCCTCCCTCGCTAACCATCGATGGATTTGACATTATATCCATTGGTTGTGCTGTTTCGCCAGCTGTTAACCGCGCTGTCCCATCTTCTAGCTGATCATTCAATACAATTTGAGCATTTCTGTTGTCATCGTGTACCATTTCTAACCCACCTTTTTGTTTATTTTTTCCCTCTGGTTCAAAGCCCTCCTCCATTTTTCTTTGATGAATCTTTCTCTTTGTGTATAGTAAAAAAAGCAACACAATCAAAACTGCTCCGCTTAAGCCTGCTGCCAAACCAACCACAAAACTTTTTTCATCAGGTACGATCTCCGCTCTAGTGGGTTTTGGTGTATCAATTACAATCACTGGTGATCTAGTTGTTGTCGGTGCAGGAGTAATAGTTGGAGCTGATGATTTTGCAATTGTTGGTGACGATGTCTCGTTCTCACCAATAGGGCTCAGCGTCACCGGATTCTCCCCAATAGGAGCCCTGGTAGGGGCAACACTAATCGTTGGAGCATCGGTATTAAAACAGAGCACATCTCCTGCCGCTTTCACGGGCAAAAATCGCCTTTGCATATCACTAGTGGTCGTATTCTTGTTATTATTCATATACTTTTGGAATTGACTTGGGTAACTTGGGTCTGTTATCAGATCATATCCATATCTGGAAGACCACATCATATTGAAATATATTAACAATATAGTTTCTGATTGCAAGTTTCGATTAAAGAGTCGTTTGATTGGTTCAAGGAATCTCCATCGTTTCTTACGCCCTCCTGCAAGTTGCTGGTCTGTCACAACACAATCGGTAAGAATGAATGGGCCACTAACATTGTAGCCGTAGGAGTCTGTATAACCTTCTAACACGGCGGAGTAGATCCCCTTTTCTATTTCATCGAATTCCTCGCTTTGAGTTATTGTTAGTGTTTGACTACAAGGTCTCATGATATAAATAGTCTCATTGTAGGATGGCTGAGACGTGGGCAGGAAGACGGTTACAGATGGAGTCCCCGTCGGGAAGGAATTTGGCGGTTCTGTTGGCGGAGGAAACGTCAGTGTTTCTGATGGAACAACTGATGTAGTCGGGATAAGCGAGATTGATGGTTGGTATGTTGGTGTTGATGAAGACGAAGGAGCCATTGTCGGAGCTGAAGATATTGGCGACAAAGTTGTTGTGTTACTGACTGCTTGAGAGGGAGCGCTGGAGGTAGAATTGTCGACTGCAGACTGAGCTGCAATGTTTTGCAGATTAGCTATAGCCAGTAGGCGGAAGAGGTACATCATCATTGTTATCTTCATCTGTCCTGTCCTTGATACTTCTTGATGACGGCGATGGCTTCTAGTGAATGAGTCTTCAACGCTCAAGGGCAAGACGATTCCCACGGGATCCGTAATAATGAAAGGAGATTCGATGAAATGCTGATGAAAAAAATATGATGAGTGCTAGATGATAGGTGATGTATGGTCTCCCAAAAATGCATACGAGTATGGGAATCTCCTATCCTTGTCAAAAAGGCCAACAGCCAACAAGCCAACGAAGATGAGATGCTTTGAAGATCTCGGAGATGTCTGAAGGTAGACAGTAGACAGTGATGGTCTCCTATCATCTATCATCTTCTACTAGGATGGTCTAGCACCATGGTCTTCGAGCTTCAGTCTTGGGATTTATCAATGCTTTTAGAGCTATGCAAAATGCTCTTGTTATATTATTTTCTCCAGATCGAAAAATTTATCAAAGTTTGAAGATCATAGAATGAAAATAACATTATTGATGACCCCTACAAAATATTACACACAATAACAGTGATCACTGCCTTGGATCTTGGATGTTGGATCACCCATAGAATCCAAGCTGCATAGTGATTGCATCAGAGACACAATAGTTATGATACTCAAACGAATCCTCCCCCTTGTACAACTCATTCGGCAACAGTCACAAGTTGAGACAGAGCCCACAAAGATCATCAAAGATTTACCCAAGCAAGCCCTCTTGACCTTGCTTGCTTTCCAAGTCGAACACTCCACTGGATTCGACGTCACACTAATCCACTCCAATATTTCCTCCTCCGACATCACAAATGACTGTGAATAATTAAATAACGATTAACCCAGCGCACGTCTACGTGATTTAGGAGAGAGAGAAAAAGAAACTTGAACTTTGAACGACCCCGAGGTGGCACAAATAACGTCACTGGAGTCACACGTCACACTCACCGGAGATCAAGCCATAGGCCAAATAATTGACAGCAACCAAGCACTCATTCCAATCGCCATTGAACCCTTTGGCGAATTAGGACAGATATTCATGTGATTTCTGTACGGCACCCCCCCTAAATCATTACCTAAAATATCAGCATCAAAACCAAATGCACAACGCGCCCTCAACCTCGTCAGCACCTCTAACAATTTAACATCGAACATTCTCGGACGAGCAAAAGATGTGTGGTCCCACAGAGAACACTTACAATTCCTCAATGGATTATATCTCGCCGGCAATCCACAAATCTGGGCTGAACAGCAACTAGGACTTGCCTGCGTTACACACCTAGGACAGCACATTCTGCGATCCTACAGAAAAACCACATACAAGTATGACAACGACGACAAATCTATTGAAGGTTCGATACAGTCACATGAAACACTGCCATACGAACTTGATATGTGTCAATTGATTGACTTGCGCAAGAGCAACTGGAGGGAAACTTTTCTAGCTAAATTTGGGGGCAACGTCCACTAGATAGACACTGACATAACAACTAACAACCACTCACGCATAATACATACAAGAAGACTTGTCCTATCTAGAGACATCTAGTAAAAGAATCTCGATGCTTTTTTGTCAACCTATGTTGAGCTATATGTTGCACTTAAAATATTGTTTGCTATACATCATTTGTCACATACAATGCTAGAGTAGGATGTGATGACTGATGACAGCTCTATTACATTGAGAAATTGAATTCTGAGTTATTTGGCAATCTAGGGTGATTCCGTTTGCATTTGTTTGTTCTCTGGTAATCATCGAACTCAAAGATCTGATGCTACGAAAAAGTGTCTGGTTTGTTCCAACCAACATCCTAGATTACTCTTGGAGCAGCAAATATAGACACAACAACAGAAATTTTTTTAAGGCTATTCTCTGATTTAATAACACCAAGATAACACCAAGCTTCTGACTACCGTCTTAATCTTAAGTGTATAGATTACTTGAGCACAAAATGAATAATGAATATGGGAGTACAAAATTAGATCTGAGTGAAAATTAAAATGAGAATGCAAAGTTTTCACAAAGTGTGAGTGCTCACACAATGTTAGTAGTGAAAGTAGATACTGCTTATGATAGTACCAATTTTAAATTTCAGCAGCCCTTGCTACTACTCGCACAAAGTCGGAAATCCAACTTTTTACATAATATACATAGGAATTAGTATTTAGGCCTTTTTTCTA
>JALLPH010000483.1:0-18843 GCA_036939855.1 Cyclotella choctawhatcheeana
TCGAAGGCGCCAAAGCTGCCACAAATCTCATTGACAAATGGAGGTTACAAATTGCTCGACCTCAATTCTATTATACTATTCTCATCACTGGAGAAAATAATGAACTGCGGGTAATTGAGGATGTGCCTCCTGATCAGGTCAAGCTCAGAAATTAGAATTAGATACGCATGGACGATTTCATTGTAAAGTACATTATGGCAGGTGCGTATCAAGCCAAGAAGATGCAATGCTCATCACTAGTAAGATCACACTGCGGATAAAAAATTTCATGCTTCATCAATACTTTGATAAGTCTTTATAAATATGATAAATATCATTCTCAAACAGGCTACATACCATACCTTTCTTGTTGTATCAACATCTGTTCTCATCGGAATGTTGATTTGGCTTTGGGAATCTCTTGGGACCACTACAGTTGATTAATACATATCTGCCCACATTTCTGAAGAGAGTGACAAGTGGCAAGGTGGTGACAGTTGACAAGGTACTCCGTGAGAAGCGAACACAGAATCACTGAAAGCATTCTCTTTATTGCTGGCCCTCAAGCATGATCATAAAAAAGCAAAATCGATCAGATCAATCAAAGGAGTTCTATTGTAATACACCTAACAGACACATCATACTAAACGACGACAAACAAAAACAGATTCCGAAGCTATGTTATTTTCTACTATACCAACAATTGAACAGCTTCAACTTGGCCCCCTTATGTCTCCACTGGCGCCCATCCTTCTTCTTTTGCCACATTGGACTATAATGTTGGTTTTTGTTTTCGCGGCACTATATCTTTGGCTTTCTCAATGGCCCGGAAAGAATGTTAAGGTAACACCCATTCGAGCAAGTCGTTTCTCCGCTGATAAAGTACCGGAAAATATCGACACCATTGTCATTGGAAGTGGAAGCGGCGGAAGCTCTTGCTCAAACATCCTCGCGCAGTCAGGCCAACGTGTGCTTCTTCTAGAGCAACACGAGGAGCGAACAGGCGGCTGCACTCACACCTTCAGGATAAACGACTGCGAATGGGACACTGGGCTTCATTACACAAGTGAAGGTAGGTAATTCTGCAACTATACTATCACCTGTCTTATTATCGATGCTAACTTTGCACATAAATCACTTTGAAGGCATGGGGTTGCCGACTCATAGAGCCGGAGCTTTACTTAAGTTTATGACCAAGGGAAAGCAAGAATGGGAGAGGCTGTAAGTGTGTATCATTGAATAGCACCTTTGACAGCTTATCTAACTTTTGCCTCATTTGAAGTGATGACCCGTATGACCAAGTCCTATTCCCAGACGATTCTAATGTTTCACCAGGAAGTCCAAATAACTCATCGTATGATTTCAACTCTGCTAAACCTCCTCATGCACCTACACTTTGCAGATCTCTACTAGAAAGAATCGACCCTGATAATGATTTCCTCCTACAACAGATGGAAGTTTGGATGACCTTGTCCACAGTAAGTATCATCGTGTATGTATTGTGGTATACTTGCTTGATTGGAATCTCATTTCTTTTTACTATATTTGAAAGATGATCAACCACGGGTTTACTGCTCTGGGATGGACACGAGTACTTCCAAGGTTTCTCCACTTCCTCGTCCGTAAAAGAGTTAATCAGCTCTACAAGCTTGCATCGTATTCGGTGAGATCGTTGCACCCCCAAATTGACATAGCCCAATCTGTGGAGTATGTTGGGATTGGTTTCTAATAAGTTACGAATACCCCATTTTTTCTTTCCTAGGTAAGAGATGTACAGTATGCTCTGTTCAACAAGGGATACAGTATCGAGCAGCTCCTTAATGAGTGTCCGAAATGCCCTGCTGGTCCCGAGCCTGATCCTGTATTGAGGAGGCTCAAGGCTGTGCTCAACCACCCAATCGGAGACTATGCTGTGCAGCCAAGAGTAGCCACTTTCGCAGCGCAAGGAATCACCATGGCTCACTACATGGAAGGTGCAGCTTACACAAAAGGTCCAACTCAAAACATTTCAATTAGGATGTCATCAATGCTCAGAAATTTTGGTGGCGAGGTTAGTTATGATATTTGTTAAGTAGTCTGTTGAAAGTTCGTGACTAACACGCGGATATGACATCTCGTCTAGGTTCTCTGTGACGCAACTGTAGAGCAAATCATCATCGAGAAAGGACGAGCTGTTGGAGTTTTAGTGAGGAACACTTCAGCTGGAAAAGATGGTCCTATAACGGAGATACGTGCCAGGAACATTGTCTGCGCAACGTCAGTCTTCAACCTGCATCGCAAACTGCTTCCTCGTGATCACCCGCAGGTTCAAGAGTTTGACAATCCCAGTCTCAGGACGATTACCGAGAGCAATGGACATGTATTCCTTTTCTGTAAGATTAAAGGTGATGCAACTTCCTTGAACTTGCCTACGCACAATCTTTGGTACTTCAATTCTTATGATATGGACGAAGGTGAGTGATTGGGTTGTAGTGCAGCTGTGAAAACAACCTTCTTGTCACAGATGACCAACTATGACTAACATATGATCTCATTGCTGAAGCATTTGATAAGTACTACGCTGATCCAGTAACTAATAGGCCACCCACTGTCTATATTGGTTTCCCATGCACCAAAGATCCAACCTGGTAAGTACTCAATTGGTTTTGCAAATATCATACGCTACTCTACCTCATTAACATTTGTATCATTTAGGCCAAAGCGTCTACCAGGCATTAGCAACTGTAAGTACTTCCAGTATTTTCTAATGCATTGCCATCAAGTGATCACATACTTCACCTCATAAACCATTTACATGTCAGGTATTCTTATTTCGGATGGTCTCTATGATTGGTTCAAGAAATGGCACGGAACTTCAGTTCACGAACGTGGGGCTGATTATGAAGACTTCAAAAACCAGCTCGCGAAGCACTTGCTTGAAATATTATATGAGACTGTACCTCAAATCAAGGGAAAAGTGGAATACTGGACACTTGGAACTCCAATGACGGAAGTGTCATATCTTTCAAGCTATCATGCTGCCTCGTATGGAACTCGATGTGATACTCAAATCTTTCAGCCAAAAAATGATCGTTGGACTACCACGCCTCACACTCGCATCCCAGGTTTGCATATGGCAGGTGAGATTATGCTTACCCATTTGTCTCCATTTTTGTCTTTTTGTGCTTAGTATTTCCTTTACTGTGCTTCAGGTTCTGATGCTTTCTTGCCAGCAGTATGTGGCGCGATGTACGGAGGCATACTAGGTGCTGTATCGGTAATTGGTTACACTGGCACTATTAGATTTGTGTTTGCGTTCTTGCGCGAGTTTGCCGATTCTCTCCAGGAGGAGAATCCCAAATTGGGCAGAATTGAAGCATATCTTCAGGCGATGAAGAAATTTGGTTCTGAACCGGTTGCCAACTAGGGGAATTCAGAGGGTAGGTGACGGAGGGGTAAATGTAATACTTCACAACGATAACAATATGTAACCTTAAATTTTGCCTGAACTTGTATTCGAAGTCCCGGATTAATGGTATGGAGGGAGTTGAGAGCGGCCGTGAACCCGATGACAACGTGCTATTTGTAGATGCTAGCGGCCGTCCCGATGACAACGTGCTATTAGACCCTCGCCGCCGCCGTCTAGACGATAGACGGGCGTGGGCGTGGACTCTGGATCGGTGATCGGTGATCGGTGGTTCGGGTTCGGGTTGGTTCGGGTCAAAGCTTGTCAAAATTTGGGGTAAAAAGTTTAGCCCCAGTTTAGCCCCTGAACTATCTTCTCTTCTACTTTTTGCGTAGGAATCAGTACATAACGAAGCACATGATAAAAATGTTGGCGAGCAACACACACCCTCACTAGCCGAGAATAGAACCCCACACCGGTAAAAGCAAAAAGAAAACAACAACAACAACAACGCTAAAACGAAGCTACCAATCAACAGACAATCTCATCAAAATGGTCGCCAGCGATACCGTCATCACCTTGAAGGGCAGCGTGGAAATAGTTTCGGAATTCTTTTTCACTGCCATCAATTCAATTTTGTATCAGAGAGGTGAGTCGAAGTGAGGCAGATAGGAGCTGCTGCTGTGATCAAACAGTACCCTATGCTGCATATTTTCTCGTCTGCGCTGGCTTCTCCTCCACATATACCACTTTTGTGGATTGAGTTCTATTTTCATCACTATTTGAATGTTGCACTAAAACCCTGCTATCAACGAATCAGGAATCTATCAACCCGAAACATTCAAACGCGAATCAAAATATGGCCTAACCGTCCTCACCACCACCGACCAAGGTTTACTAACCTACCTCTCCTCCGTAATGTCTCAAATGTCGTCCTGGCTCACTGACAATGACGTCCAGCGTCTCGTCGTGGTTGTATCTGGAATTGATTCTGGCGAGACGTTGGAAAGATGGCAGTTCAATGTTAGCGTGGAGGATGACAAGAAAGCAGTGGTCGTTGGGACCGATGAGAATGTTTCGAGTAATATTGTCAAGGAGCAGGGAAAGAAGGGGAAAAAGACTGTAAAGGAGGTTCATGATGAGATTCAGGCTATTATTCGACAAATTACAGCCAGTGTGAGTGGCTATTCTTATTATTTAATTCTGTGTTGAATGGATTCGAAATGACTGAAGTTTATTTGTTCTCTTCATAGGTCACATTCTTGCCTCTTCTCAATGAGCCATGTTCTTTCGATCTACTCATCTATACTAACAAAACTGCTGTAGTGCCAAAGAAATGGGAGGATTCTGACCCTCGATACATTATGAATAGTCAGGAAGTTAAACTACGCAGTTTTACTACATCGGTGAGTGGAGCTTATTTATAGAATGAGTTCTCTTTGGATTACAATTCACTCAATCTCGTACCTGATTTATTTGTTCAGTTTCATCAAGTGGATTCAATGGTTACATACAAAGAGGCTGATGAGTGGGAGCTATAAGTCATATTTGTCGGGCATGGTTGGTTCATTTACAGTTATAAGCAATAAAAAATCGCCATTGGTTTTGTTTGGCACGAGTCAATGTGAAATGGAAGCGCAAAAGAGAAACGAAGACTGGTTTGTTTGACACAAATCAAACTTTTGCAACAGGAAATTGAATAAATGTAAGAATATAATTTGATCAGTAGATAAGACCTAACTGGTTGATTAGACTACAAATAATGTAAGGTAGCATTGGGTAGCACTCATTCTTCTAAACAGTGACCTGCTTCTTCCCGGCTAGCCCATACCACAGCACTCCCATCATAGCTTGCAGAAAGTGCCAACCAAGAACGAGAAGGCTTCGGACAAGCCGCAACAGAGCACGTTGGAGCTGTGTGCCTTTCTAACTTGAAACCTTCTGACTTTGATATTAGCGGAGTAGATGTATATGAAGCAGGATCCTGCACTGAATATGCTACCACGGCACCACATTCAGACCCCGTAATTACATACTTGTCGTTGGAGGCAAAGGCACATTCCAATTTATAATTTCCAGCCTTGTGCAATGAGCTCATGTTCTGCCAAACTTTTCTACGATCGGCTCTATTTGTTTGATAGTCACACAGTCGAATGCTGCCATCTAGGCAGGATGCGGCATAAGTTGTCGAGTCGAATCCAAAACTGAAAGAAGTTATTGGATGGCCAATGTCTTGAGTGATGAGCTGCGCAGTTCTCAGATCATAGGTTCGTATCTATGTATCGTAATAGAAGTGGGTGAGAGATTGTGTGCGCTTGAATGCTCCTTGATAAATGGACTTTCACAAACTTGTATACTTGGGACGTACCTTGCCATCAACGCTACTTGTTACAATCTGAGCCTCTCCTGAGACAGATGATACACAAGTCACAGCATCTTTAGCATCCTCCAGAATCATTAACGCATCCTTTGATTTACTACGCGAATCCCACAGTCGAACAGTTGCATCATATGATGCAGAGGCATACACATCATCTGCACCATCTCCTCCAGCAAGGCATGTAACGTATTCTATTCTAGCTACATGCCCCCACCATTTTTGTTTCACTTGAGCTGTCACCAAGTCTGTACAAACTAAAGTTTTGTCACTGCATGATAACAGAGTTGTTGAGCTAGAGTTGACTGAAACAGAATGAACAGGGTGCATATGTCCCTCTGTGTAAGTCTGCATAGGCAAAGCCGATGGAAGTTCCTTCTGTGTATTGCTTTGTGATTGACCATAGTGTTTTCTGTAGTAATCTTGAGCAGAGATAGTATTTGTTTCAGTAGCAGTTGGCGGCTTATAGGCTGGGTCTTTGCGAGTTGGATTCCACAGTCGGACAGTCCGATCATTGCCTCCGGTGATGCAATATCGTCCATCAGCTGAGAAATGTGAAACCATATTATTTTACATTATTAGTCTCGATTAGTCCAAGTCTCACAAGAACAATGAAAATAGCTGCGGATAGGACATAAACTTCAACTCACTTGTGAATCTAACGACATGAATCGGGCCGTCTTTGTGTCCTCTCAGCTCTGCAACCGGAACGGACGGGCAATTGTCATCCGTGATCATTATTGATTTCTGTAAAAGCTGTACATATGGTATGGGGCGTGGGGCGGAAGGCGGAAGCGCTGGGGGAGGTTTGTGACAAGAAAAATTAAAGTTAAAGGTAACTCACTTAGTTTTTGAATGAATATACCTTTATGTTGGGAGCAAAAGCGACGGGCAACGACTACCGTATCACATCACCCCACTTCTTTCAACTCTTCACTAAAACCGTCAGTCTCAGGGCGGGTCGCCTCAGTCTCAGGCCATTCTCCATGCTCTCATTTCACTGATCATACATTCATCCATAATCCAGCATGTCTAAAAGCAAAATTGATATCTCCAAGCTATCGCTGAATTTAGACGGCTGCCGATTCGGAGATGGCTTTCAAAACTTAAGGCAGTCACCGTCTCAGGAACCGGATCACTCCTCCACCGCCCAAAAGCCCGATGAAGATGAAAAGCACAACCTAGAGTCTCACTACATTAACAACCAGCAAATAGTCAATCGTAACCGAAACAGAGAGCCGGAAATATTATCCCCGCTAGGCACAACTTACAGATCTCAAGAACTATCCATAGGGAATAACTTCTTACGCTTTCGTGGGTCTACATTCGCCTCTTGTTCCAAAAATGATTTGGAGGTATTAGAATGCATCGGACGGGGAGGTTTTAGTTCTGTTTGGAAAGCTAGGCGAAAGTTCTCGGAGAAGGAAGATGAATACTACGCATTGAAAATGTTTTGCATGCAATCTCATGAGAAGAGGAAGATGCTGTTGAGAGAGTTGAAGTTGTTATGCACTGCTGCTTCGGGCGGCAATCATGACAGCAGTGGGAATGATTATAGAAACAATGGAGGATGTGAATGTTTAGTTCAATTAGAGGGAGCTTTTTTTGATTCGGATGAAGGGGCTGTTACATTGGTAAGTAATTTTGTTTTCAATTGAAATTGAACTTCAAGACGTTGTTAAGAATTCATTGCACATGAATATGCCAAATAGGTTCTAGAATTCATGGATCGAGGCTCCATCTCAGATTTACTTCACTGCAACTCTAATGGCTTGCCAACCAGTCCCTTGTTTCGTGGGTTATCTCCACGGTCCAGCAACATGAATACTAGAATACCCGAATATGCTATCGCGGCTATTGCGTATCAAATGATGTGGGGCTTGGGTTATTTACACTGTGAGTCGGTATTACACAGAGATATAAAGGTAGGTTGCTGTTGAGAACTCATCGATATTATTATACAAATCTGAACGATGATGAATCATACCTCCTTTCTGTTCACAATGAAAAGCCTGCAAATGTTCTCGTGTCATCGACAGGAAGAGTAAAGCTAGCAGACTTTGGAATAGTCTCTCAAAGAACATCTTCAGACGAAGACTTGAGTCCTCAAATGAATGCAACAGTCATTGGTACTACTAAATACATGTCCCCAGAAAGATTACTTGGAAAACCATATACCATGTCTAGTGATGTTTGGAGTTTAGGTTTGGTGCTTTTAGAGTGTCTAAGAGGAGATGGCCCGTTTGAAGATATTTCATCTGTGGTAAGTCACTAGTATTAGCTTTATGTGTTTTTTCACAGACGTAATGTCTCAATAAATTGGTCCATATATAATACCATACATAGGTGGAACTTGTGCAAACCCTTGATGAATGTGTGATGAGTGAATACATACCTGTTTCTGCTAGTAATGGTTTACGAGAAATAATACTGGGCTGTTTGAATCATACACCTCGTGAGATTGATACTGTATATTCTTACTATTTATTTCACGAAAATGACTCATTTTAACCTTACAACTTCACTTCTTCCTCTTTAACTCAGAGAAACGTATGCCAATATCCATCCTTATCACATCTCCGTGGTTCTTGTCATATAAGGTCACCAACGTGGACATTGCATCAGATACCATGAAAGGATACTTGAATGACAGATATCTTTCAATGTCAAATCTCAGTTAAAAACCATTTTACACAAATTTACATTGCTATTTTTAATCTACTTGAACTTAATTAATAATATCGGAGACACTGATTCTGGGTCAATATTATGATGCCTGATTTGACGTTCAGATTTATTGTCATCAGTTAGTTATTGCTGTTCATCTCGACATGATTGGTTGTTCCAGCTGCTGCGCTTTTTCTGTTGCAGAGTCAGTAGTTGTGCAGAGACAGAGTTTTTATTCTTGGCATGAAAAGTGAAATCACGCGAGAGCTCCACTAGGTATTGTAGGTACACCCCTCACGACTCACACTTCACGATCACGCACACACACCCACATCTTTCGACTTTCGAAAACGCGAAGCTCCCCTGCTCCCCATAAAAAAGGTCAGTAGATAATCGAGAAAGCCGCTCAACAACAACCGTCAAGATGTTAGCAATCACAACCGTCCGTCACGTGGCTCGTTCAGCTGCTATTAGAAATAGCCCGGCGGTAGCCGTTGCCATTACCGCCCAGAGAAGGAGTTATCATGAGAACATCGTTGAGCACTATGAAAACCCGAGGAACGTGGGATCGTTAGATAAGAATGATGATAGTGTTGGAACGGTGAGTAAGAACTATTTTTGTTAACAACTTAGCAACTCTCATGTGCTTATTTGGGGTTGCGGTTGTGGCGATATTCATATGAATAATTCCCTCCCATATAAGATGCGTTCCGTATGACTTCAATTTCAATTGTTCATGGTGTATGTATATTATTTGAACAATCACATTCAATACCCAAACTCACAACAGTCTTATTTCTACGCTTATATTTTAGGGTCTTGTTGGAGCACCTGCCTGTGGTGATGTAATGAAAGTAAGTATCATAAATATACGTTGTTACTTTTAATCTCTTTCAATTTGATGCTGACTCCTCATCTTTTACCGTCAATATTATTACACAGCTCCAAATCAAAGTAGATGATGACGGTAATATCCAAGAATCTAAATTCAAAACATTTGGATGTGGATCAGCCATTGCCTCTTCCTCTGTCGTAACTGAATGGGTCAAGGGCAAGCACGTGGACGAAGTTCTGGGGATTAAGAATACCGACATTGCCGCCCACTTGAAATTGCCTCCTGTTAAGTTGCATTGTTCTATGTTGGCAGAAGATGCAATTCGTGCTGCTGTGAAGGACTGGAAAGAAAAGAAAAGTAAGAAGGAGACAAGTGCTGCTGCTTAAAAGTTTTCTGTTCTGCGGACTGGGGAGATGTTGTTAGATCTGAGATTGCTTGACTCTATTATTTTTGTGTCAACGTTGGTTGAAAAATTGACTGTACAATAATATTCTAAATTGGAGAGAAGAACACAATACACTGCTGTTTGTTAGGATAACATTATTGTATGATCTCCTTTGTCTCCTTAATTTCCCATTCACCCTCTTCAATTTGTTGCTTGTGTTGCATGTTGCATCACAGGTTGCGTCCCCCGCCAAACTTCTCTTGGCAAAAACAGAGAAACGAAAAGGGAGAGTGCATCATCAAGATCAATCACCTACACAACAACATCATCATCATCATTCACTCATGCAGGCATCTCAAAACCACCACTGCTGCAATAATCCCATCCCATACATTATCCTCACTAACGTTCAAAAGCGACAAAACATTAAGAATATCCTCCTCTCATCTGCAGCCTTTGGAGTACCCATCATATTCGTCGTGGGTCAAAAGAAGTTCGATTTCGATGCATCATCTCCAACGACGGATCTTCCGCCTGCGTTAGTTGATTATGTGAAACAGGGCAAAATACAGATTGTGAGATTGGATAGTTTGGATGAATGTGTAACGACAATCAAACAAATGTATTGTTGTGAAGAAATGAGACAGCAAATTATGGAAGGACAGAAAATGCAACAATGTTCAAATGATGATACGCATAATTTACACGGACAAAGAAATGATCTGAATGACTCGATACCAATTTTAGGTATTGAAATAGATCCATCATCGATATCTCTAGAACAGCAATCCTTTCGTACATCCACCGCATTCATGATGGGTAATGAAGGGCAGGGTATGACAGCAAAACAAATGGCTATTTGTGATGGATTTGTAAGAATAGAGCAATATGGAGGAGGTACAGCAAGTTTAAACGTCAGTGTTTCTGTCGGGATTGTGTTGCAGAGATTCTTTGAGTCTAAACTATTGAAAAGGTAGCAAATCCTCAACACTCATAACTGAAATAGTATAAGCTACGAGCAAATAACAACTTGACAGATACATTTCATTGCCCAAGAATTGGTGAAGTGACTTGTGCGGCTTTATGAAAACTCGAGTTTGTCATTACTAAGATGTATTATGCAGTTAGAAGAGAAATATATCCACCAATAAAGTAGCTCCATTTTCTTCATCAATCACTTAATCTAGTTGCCAGCACTTTACACTGTTGTCCACACCACCCGATATCATTATTGGAAGCGTGTGATGCATTGTCATACAGGTGACAAAGTGAGGATGTGCATCCTCTATTGTCCGCATACATCTATTTGACTGTGAAAATTATAGATATGTAAGCTCACCAATAAAGAGAGAGAAACGTTATTTTCCATTCATGACTCACCTTAATATCAAAAATACGAATACTCCTATCGTCTCCACAACTCAACACATAGTTTCCTGACGGATGGACTACAACGCCTCTTACCCAATTCTCATGAGCACGAAATGTCATCAGACATGATCCTCCACTGGAGACACTCCATAACTTTACTGTTCGATCACGAGAGGCACTTGCAAGGTAGTCCCATGTATTTGGTGTTGATACTTTCGTTCGAGAGGAGGCCGGTGAGGATTTCTTCTGTTGAGGAAGGGCAGTAGAGCACAGAAATGAGAGTGCTTCAACTACATGATCGTGACCACGAAGCTCTGCCACCTTTTCTCGATTATCATTGGCATTGTAGACATAAATTGTCCTGTCATTGCCAGAAGAAGCAACCAATACCAAAGAATCAGTGCTTGCTTCCCCTTCACCTATATCCAGTTGATTTTCTCCACTGCTGCCTCTTGCACCCCTAACTGCCAGGCATCTTACCCAATCCCCATGATCTGACACAGTAGCATCACAAAATCCCGTCTCCAAATCCCAAAATTTGATGGACTGGTCTCGACTGGCAGTAACGACAAATTTGGCCTGAGCACTTGCTGCATCGACTCCTCCAGCAGCGGTCTTTTCTCCCCCAGATAAATAAACTGCGCCAATCGATGGCGGTACAAACTTTACGTCTGAAATTGTATGATCATGCCCCCTTAACGTCCTGACACACGCATAATTATCTTTCACTTCCCATATCTTTACACTCAAATCAGTAGAGCAGCTAACCAAGTACAACCCGGAGGGACTAAATTCTACCCCCGTCACTACATTGGTATGCCCGCGCAAAGTCCTTAAATAATCTCCACTTTCATAATCCCACAGTTTGATTGTACCGTCCTCACTTCCCGAGGCAGCCATGGTATAAATCGGATGGACGCTTACCGCAGCTATCCCGGCACTGTGCGATTGAAGCGAGTGGGTGCAAGTACGGGGGAGGAAACGTCGTTCTCTGCCACCTCCTCCCCCGGCTACATCGCTGGCATCCAAGCCCAAGGCTGCATTACGATGAGCCGTATGTTTGGCATTGGTGGCCACCTGTTTTTCTAATTCCAATACACGTTTTTGAAGACGTGGAACGGCGGTCCATTTCTTTTCTAGAAGGGGGGTCGCGTCGGATGATCGCTTTGTTGGTGTGTTGGATGCTACGTTGTCGCTCGACTTCGATTGACAGGCGTCCGGATCAGCAGCTGCGAGTGCTTGTGCGACAGCCTCGAAATCTGGGCCACGTGAGAGGAGATACTCGTAGATGCCAGCGTGGAGGTCGTTTCGCTGGCGATCTGTGAGCACCATTGTTGCTTGGTAAAGCGTGTTGTGTGGTCGGCTAGGCAGGTTCTGTTGGCTGGCTATGTTGGCTGTTGGTCGTGAGCTGAGGGGCTATCTATTTCACAGGCAATACGGTAGTTTATTCTATGTAACTCGGGAAGATCCAAGTACTTAAGGGAGGGCCTTAACCTGTCTTACCACTCGAACTTCTAATTCTTTAGGGGTTACTTATTAGATTAACAATTATAATTGCACTAACTATTATTGATTATGTCTCTTTTCGCCCTCCAAAACATTACTTACCTACTATTATTTTAATTGTCAAGTTGTCAACATGACATCCATCGCAACTTTGCTAATTGCAACCACCATAACATCAATTCTACTCTCTATATTCATTCAGCTGCGTCTCTCTTCTCTTGGCATAGCACCAATTTCGAAGGAACTTCCACCTCTAGGGCATTTTCCTCAAAATGATGCAATATTCACGAACAAGCTCCAGAAGATTGGTGAGGGTGACTTAGTCATGCCCGAATGTCTCGTAGTTAAAGATGAGCAGTTGTTTTTGTCTTTAGGTGATGGACGAATCGTTAAAGCATACCATGAAAAACGTGATGGAGAACAAGTCTTACAGTGGGAAACATTGGTTAGGACAGGAGAGGACTATGCTAATTGTGGAAAAGGGGGGCCTACTGATACCAATGATATGGAGGAGAAATGTGGTAGACCTCTTGGTATGATGATTGTGAATAAATCAAGTTTGAACGATGAAGCTAATGCTGATGAGGAAGATGTGTTACTTATTGCTGATTCCTATCGTGGTCTACTGTTCTTTGATTTTGAGAGAAGCGAAATGATAACATTAGCGACACGACACGCCTCAGAGTCTCTTCCTTTCCAACTTTTGAACGGTGTCGTGCAAGCACCTGATGGATCCATATATTTCACTGAAACATCACGTGATTTTAGACGTAGAAGAATATTTTTTGCAGCATTTGATGGAAGAGCTACCGGTAGACTTATGAAGTATACAAGACAAAACGGCGTAGAAGTGGTTGCTGATGGGATTTACATGCCTAATGGCTTGACTGTTAGTCATGATAAAGAACATTTGCTTGTTATATCGGGTGTACAGGTTCTCAGATACTCATTCAAGACAAAGAATATGGAAACCTTTATTGATTTGCCAGGAACTGGAGATAACATTCATGCTAGTAATCGTTTACCAAATGGTGCAGTGGAAAAATGCTACTGGGTAGCACTTGGTTCTAAGTTTGCGCAGCCATTCTCGTTACTCAAGTCCATATCGAATAAACCTGTTCTGAAGTCTATTCTTGTGGCTCTCGTACCCTACAAAACAATTGTGAATGCTATACCAAAGCTAACAGCACTTGCGGTCTACTCAGAAGATGGGACATTACTGGATGTGTATCAGGATGAAGAAGCGAGGTGAGTTTCTTTTTCATTTGATGCATGCCTTTTGGTGTTATCACAGTTATTCACAACGTCAACTCTGATTTGGTTTTAGCGTACCTTGGCTTTCGGAAGGAGTGCACTTTGGAGGTTATTTGTATCTCGGAAGTTGGTACAATCAATTTCTTGGGAGGGTCCTTAAAAAGGATTTGAATTGATAAGTGCCTTATTGAGTAAAGAAACTCAGAGCTTCATAACATCTGAAGGATTTCTTTCATAAATACCATATTCATATGAAGGATTAAAATGATGATCTTCGTCTATTTATCTCTACAATACTTTTTATTCTGTGCAGATCTACGAGCTTAGCATCTTAATCCCCATGCATGCCCACCCATGTCGTCTCTACTCTTGATATTCACCATACGAAAATGAACCAACGTATCTCTGCCCACTGGTATATGTCAATGTACCAAATCCATGCGGTAGTGGTACTCGAAGGCAGTCTTCCGCTGATGATATTGAAGATTCTGAAGTTTGAGAGTCCTCAGGTGTGAATGTTGCGAAACCATAGTATTTAGATCCATCAGGATATTCGATGGTCCAATCTCCATCTCTTGGAACGCCGTCAACCCATTGACCCTCGATACTTGTTCCATCTGTATATGAATAACAGCCCATGCCGCAGAATTTCCCACCGTGAAAGTCTCCTTGGTAGCTGCCACCCCATGATGACTTCCGATATTTGTGGTAGAATAAATGACCCTTGCCTTGTTTCAAATCTTCGTGCCAATCGCCTCTGTAAAGTTCATTGCCCTTGGAGTCATTCAATACACCAGTCCCGTGTCTTTTGCCGTTTTGGTATGTACCAATATATACACTCCCATCTGAAAAGGTCTCTTGTCCGTCTCCATGCTTCAGACCATTTTCAAATGAGCCCACATACAAACGCTGAGAACTTTCGTCCTCAAGTGTACCAAGACCATGGAATAAACCAAATCGAAAGCCACCGGTATAAACAGAATCATCTATAAGAGTGATGACACCCTCTCCATGGATAGAATCTTCGTGAAACTCCCCACAGTATTCAACTCCCGATGATAAAGTAAGGAGACCTACCCCGTGACGCATAGAGTTTTTCCAATCACCTTCATAGGTAGATCCCATCCTATGTTCAGTGTAAATCCCTGAGCCTTGTCGGAGATTGTTATGATCAAGACGCCCTTGAAAAACATCACCATTGGCATAGTGATGCACTTCAGGGGAATTATCGCCAAAGTCCACCATCGGCATAGATTTCAACGACGTGTCAAGCCCTCCTTCCAACTCAACAGACTTGAAGCTGCGGCGCTCGCGCATACCTTTACGTCGAGGCTGAACTGGTCGTGGGCTTTTTGATCTTTTTGTGCTAGACACGGCTGTTGAGTCTTCAGTGTCTTCGGTCGAGATGAAAGTCAGTATACTGCCAGTTAAGCTTTGGTTGATTGATGAAGTTGTTAAATAATTGGTAATCCGCTCAACTTCCTCTTGATGGGCTTGGGGGACTATAGAGACGACATCCAGGCAGTTGTTAACCTGATCCTCCTCATCTTGATCGGTGGGAACAATAGAGACTTGTATAACATCAGAAATGACATCATCTTGTTGTTTGTTGTTTGCGACTTTGTTCGTTTCCTCTCCTGAACTCTGGGTTATATTCCCAGACCCCTGACTACCTGACCTTGCCAACGTGGTTCGCTCTGGTGCACTATCGCGGTCAACCAAGGGTATGGAATATACTGCAATCAAGTCATCTTCACTGCTGTCTTTTACATCTGCTAACAGAGGACCATTGTGCTGAAAAACTTTCAAATCAGTGGGCTCATCACAGACCCAAGTCCCTTCGTATTCCTCGTCTAAGTTATGAAAAAAAGCTCGGCCCTCGCCATGACGAAATCCATTTAAGAATTGACCAGTGTATGTTACTGCTCCAGAACCAAAATTAGCGTACTCCATTTCACCAAAACCTATTTTTCACAAGAGATCGTAACAGAGATCAGAGGGTGGCGTTACAAGAAGCTATTCGGTAAACTCACTCACCATGCGGTCTAGAAGACACATGCTCCCCAGTATACTCATGTCCATCCGCATAATTTATTCTGACGTCAACATCCTCCTTTAACTCATTTCCTTTCCACATTCCTCTCTTTGTCACCATACCATTCTGTAATTTTAAGACCCCCATTCCATCTCTTCTGCCATTACAAAAAGAACCCTCAAATACATCTCCATTAGCAAATGTCTCAGTCCCCTCTAATTTCTCTCCATGATGCCAAGTGCCGGCATATGAAGATAAATCTGGAGATACCATAGTTCCCGAACCGTGAAATAGACCTTCGCAGAAGTCACCTGTATAAACACTTTCTTCTTTTTCTGCGGTTTCTTTACCGGGAGGAGCATCATGAACCATTCGCAACGTGCCCGACCCATGAAACAAACCTCTCTCAAACATACCCTGATATATACTTCCATTATGAGTGGCAATTTTACCCACCCCGTGAAAATCACCATGTAGAAATGATCCAGTATAGGTAAAATCACTAGGAAGTCCTCGGGTTACACACAAGGTGCCTTCAGCCATCATCCCATCCAAATAACTTCCGAGAAACTTTCCTGAGTTGTCAATCTTTACACAAGTTCCATCGCCGTGTCGTTTGCCTCTTAGAAAGGGACCCTCGTATACTTCCATATCACGCGTGGAGGTAAGACGGCCATAAATCATTTCACCCGTGGAGACGTGAACGTGGCCAGAGAATAAATCACCTGAGGGGAAGTGGATGGTTTTGTACTCCCTCAGCTCTTTGGGCACAATTTCCACTTCATCTTCACTATATGATTGTCCGCCATTTAAATCTTGGTCGATGTCATCATCATGCAAAGATGAGCGGTGCTCTTCTACAGTTTTTAATATGGAATAGATTTCATGTTCGCGTTGCAAAGAGGGGAGAGAAGTGCTGGAACGGATGAATGACCTGGAGTGATGCCTTTTCATCTGTATGCTAAAGGCTTGTGCTTGCGTAAGTACTTGATCTTGATGGAGTTTGCAGTTGGAGGTGTTGGATGCTGGATTGTTTTGTGTTGCTTGGTTCGGTGTTCGGTTGCTTGTTGCTTGCTTCGTTTGTGCTGTCTAATGAAGCCGGGGTTGCTGGTTTTTTAGATACACCGGATTGTTAGTAAATCTCGCTCAGAGTCATTTGAGTCTTTAGCTGTGTCGTATGACATAAGTGACATCCTGTGCCATCTCAGCGACATCTCGCTCTGTCGCCACGTCGGAGAGCTTGTAACCCCGAAGAGTCATCATTGAGTCATAGTAGGTCAGCTTTTTCTGGTCCGTCTTGCGCCACCCTGACCCGTACACCATACACACACCAAACCCCTGGTCTACCAGAAGAGATCGCCGACTGCAACAAAAGGTCCGTGCGCCGTGAGAGGATGATACCTACATCTTCTAGAAGATACAACCTTCTCATCCTTCTCCTTCACTTTAAAAGATGGCAAGATGGTGGTCGCACAGCAGTTCTTATTATTTTGCTGCTCTCAATTTCTTCTCATTTAAACATGTCTTGAGACCAGTAGTATTAGAACCAATGACATGATGAGTATGAGTATAATCTTTCTCAACACTAACACATGTGCATGCTGAAGTGTGATCAGTCAAACAGGACAGAAGGAGGACACCACGGTCAAGATCAAACGAGTGAAAGGTACTGAAGAATTGCCGCAACGGTACTTGTGCTTAACTCAACTCACACTCTAGCACCTTGCACTAGCATCCTTTCTCGCATCACTTGCACCCTTGTACAGTATGTATGATCCTATATCTATATCTATATTACCTTCCAATAACAACACTCGGGACTTACTCACATATTACTTCCAAGCACTTGCATTCCCTCGGACTTGAACTTACTTGCAATATCTCTCTCTCTCACTCGTACCTTACTTGCACCTTGCATAAAAATTTTCCTGAACCAACAACAAGTGGTCTTGCATAGAATTAGCTCATCTATCTTCATCTGCATTCTTGATGTTGGCAACCTTTGAAACGATTCTTTCAATTCTTTGCTCTCCTATCCAATTGGTAATCACAATTCAATGGTAGTTATTGTGTATTCTATAATGAATCCTTCTTTTGTGTATAATTTAGTGGCACAAGAACAAATCACATCTGAAAGGAGACCCCACCAACGTCAAGTGGTGTCCTTTCTGCCCTTTTCTATTAGCCAGTATTAATAAAAATTGCGGCTCAGCCGGTCAATGATGATATGGCTTTGGATGACGGTAATGTTGAAGAGATTGCAGTGTAAAAGACAATGCCTATTCATTAGTATGTGAATCTTAATTGTATGAGTCATCAGTAGAGAGTAAAATGGTACTAAATAATAGCAACTTTGACCATAAATTCAATTTAAGAAAAGGGCAAAAATAATTACTTTGATTCCAATAGGCTCATGTGTATATTTGTGAAAAAACAAAATCGTTTCTAAACTGGCTTAAATTCCAATCATGACACTGCAATCAAACTAGTGCAAGGATCCAAACATACACAATGCAGGTGCTGAAAGTGATGGGGGGCCTGAAGCTGAAGCCAATTTATCCCCCAACTCTGAACAACTCTAACTGAAAAGTCAGCTTGTGGAGACCGTTCTGAACAATGAATCCCAATCCCAAACTTGCCTCATCATTCATTATACTCATAATGAGACATTGGAACAGCCAAGCTGCAGTGAAACTAGTGCAAGGATCCAAACACACACAACAATGCAGGTGCTGATAGTGATGGGGGGCCTGAAGCTGAAGCCAATTTATCCCGCAACTCTGAACTCTGACTGAAAAGTCAGCTTGTGGAGACCGTTGTGCACAATGAATTCCAATCTCAATCTTGCCTCATCATTCATTATACTCATAATGAGACATTGGAACAGTCAAGCTGCAGTGAAACTAGTGCAAGGATCTAGACTCACACAATGCAGGTGTTGAAATTGAAAGTGAGGGGCCTGTACTACAGCCTGTAGCTAGCTTATCTCTCATATCTTAGTTGCATTTTACCGGGTAATTACCGGGTAATTACCCGAATTTCCCCGGTA
>JALLPH010000484.1:0-18647 GCA_036939855.1 Cyclotella choctawhatcheeana
TCATATTCACCATTTTTGTGTGCAAATGTAGAGATTGGTCTATGCAGGTACAAAAATTATAGTGCTACTTTACCTTTTTTTTTGTAAAACTTTCACCGTTTGCTGTCAGTCTTTCAGTGTTAGTTTTCAGCCATGTGTTACGTGTTACTTACTAGTTCAGCAATCAACTTATTGTGCAAGCTTATTGGTTAAAGTTAAGAGTTACACAAAGTTACTTAAAATATTTTATGCTACCACTTGCGCTGCAATACAACATCTTCCTTTCACTTCTTCACAAATCAAAAAAAATCTTGCAGCGGCTGCTTCGTAATGTACCATACAACACACCCAAGAGCTTTTGGCCGAACAAGCCAAACACGTTTCTGTTGCCGTGGCGTGATTGTGCTGGCAGCTTGCCTCTTCTACTGGGTCATCGCCGCCTCCTACAGAAGCCGATTCATTGCAGATGCGGTGATGAGAAGGCGATGGTTCAAATTGAGGCAACCAGTCGTAGGAAAAATTCCGGTTCGGGAAAAATTCCGGATCCTCGGCCAGCCAAATTGAATTTTAAAACCAGTGAAAAACCTTGAATCGAAGCTAATAGATCGTTTTATTTCCTACGACTGGGCAATGAGGCAAGGGAATAAACTTACCGTGGCAGGCAGTGGCCGGTGGTTGACTCACAACACCGCCTTGTAACGTGGAGAGTTGGTGCTGCTGGAGCAGTGGCAATGTCACTGTGTCAGAGAGGCAACAGCCGTCAGTGGGGACATTCAATTGGGCCGTTGTGGATGTCGCAGAGACGATAATGCAGCAGTGTAACAACTGCAATACAGTGTGGCAGCAGTGGCGGTGGCAAACTTGGACTGGACCGGAGCAGTTCACAAGTCGAATTGCAGAAATAGTCAAAGTTGGCGGAGCTTCGACCATTTCAAGAGAGACAAAGTTGGAGGTCCAAAATTTTCCGTGCTCATAACCCATTTTTTGGAAGTTGAACGGATCATAAGGGCCAAATTTGGCAAGGGAAGTTCAAGTTGACGCTAGGCAGGATTAAAAAAGTTAGACATTGTGCCAACTTGAGACTTGGGACCTACATAAGGACAGCCTAATAGGTGTGTTCAAAATAAAACTCTAGGGGGGTCTGGCAGTGACAGTGCACTTTAAGAGGTAGTAGTAGTAGCTGGGCTTTTTCTCCTGCTTGGACTTGGAAAGTTTACTGATCAATGGATGAAACATCATTTCTCCCGTTGCATTTATACCTGATATACTTGCACCATCACATGAATAACCATATCCCAGAGAGTCAGAGTAAGAGAATTAATGATAGTAACATTGGAGCTTCCTCATATTCAGGTGAAGCAAACTTTGAAGTTAGATCCTACCAAAATTGCAATATTAGACTTGTTCATAATAACAGAGCTAAGGAGGAAGCAGGTCATTAGTCAAAGTACATATCAGTATCAGAGTCTCCTCTCGCAGTTATTATGATTGTCTTCACCGTACCACTTCACCCTCAAAAACGGCAGCAAACGGGCCCTTTTTTGTCCTACCAGGTGTCAACCTGTGGTGTCGACAATGAGAAGGCTAATCTCGAACTCTCGCTCTTTCCTCACTCAACTGTCTCACTCGAACTGACTCTCCTCTCACTCAAACTCACTCCTCCCTCCCCATCCCAGGGATTTTATGGCGTGTCTGTTTGCTGCGCAAGCAGTCTCACTGCTTAGTGGGAAATGGAAATAGTGGGATAGTGGGAACATTTGAGTTTGCATAGAGAAGGTTGCCCATTTGGTGAAATAAAGACAATTTTGGAAGTTTTGAAAACCCTTGCTTGTCTGGCAACCGCTGGTGAAGACATGATGTCGATCTCTCCTCCACGCAACAGTCATATACATAGATCGGGAGTAGCTTTTTTATTATGCTGCAACAGTATGTTTAGGAGAGAATTAGGGTTCATGGTTGTCTGAGAAAGGACAAACCACAAATTATCAAGATTACACTATGTTCGAGCAACTACAGAGAAACTAAGTTCAGCTAAAGCAAATCATAGTGTGTTAATAGATGTAAAACTGGGTAATAGAGAAGAGTACCTAATGTGTATTCAACTTACAAACAGTATTACTGTAATGGGAACAACTTCGGCACACTTTTGAAGAGAGTTGCAAGACTTATTTGTGCCAAAAATGGATGACATCTCAAATAATACTGCATCAATTTATTTCCTAGAAAGTAGTAGCTGTGTGTTTGGTACTTCGTCAATAGCAACTTGATTTGCTTGAGCATTTATGTTTTCATCTTTCTATTGCCGAGACAACTACAAACTGAAACTGTGCAAACAAACAACGAAATTGAATCAGCACCGCTACCATACAGACTGACCACAATGCACAAAACCACCTAACATATATAACATGAGTACCTCTATCATGCCACAAAAAACTCTAATCCCACTTGTGCCAGATGACCTTTTTCTTTGATCCATACCACTGATCCAAAAACTCGGCATGCTCTTCCTCAATCTTGGCACGTTTAATCTTGTTGGTGGGTGTCACAAAGCCGTTCTCAGGAAGCCACTCCTCATTCACAATGGCAGCAAATTGAATCTTTTCATGTTCATCCAAACCAGCATTGACCTTATTCAGAAGCTCCTCCAGCTCTTTTTCAATGTCGTCTTTCTTTCCATCATCTTTGACCATTTTACTGGCATCATCGTTGAGCAAGACAATGATATGAGCTGCAGGCTGACCACGTCCGCCCACACATGCCAACTCAATACGTTGGTGACTAATGTATTGATTCTCAATTGGTGCAGGAGCAACGTACTTTCCCTTGCTAGTCTTGAAGATTTCCTTCGTCCGTCCAGTGATCTTCAAACGACCCATACTATCCAACTCTCCTTTGTCTCCTGTGCGAAGCCATCCATCTTCGGTAATAGTTTCTTTGGTAGCTTCCTCATTTTTGAAATACCCCATCATCAATCCTGGGGTTTGGACTTGTAGTTCGCCATCCTCGGCAATGCGCTGTTTGACACCTTCATTAGGCTCACCTACATATCCAACAACTCCACGTCCTGGACGTGTCATGTGAGAGTCTATGAGGTAGGATGTGTTAAAGAATCGTGAGAAAAGTAATACAATCCTTCCAAATGACACAAGCAATTTTACTTACAATTGAAGTTCTCTGTCATACCATACCTATGTTGATAGTGTGAACGGTAATGTACGGTGAGATAATCAATGCCAGTCATTCAAAACATTAGCTCTGTTGTTGAACGTACCCCTCCAATAACTCCAGCCCCAAACTCCTATACCAATTCAACAAATCAGACGGAAGTGGAGCACTTCCACTCCCTGCATACCTCACATCCTGCAATCCCAGAGCCTTGAGCAACTTACGCTTCACCAACCATGATACAACAGGAATCTTGAGCAACTTCTCCAACTTTGCTGGTTCCATCTTTTTGAACACACCCTGTTGGAACTTCGTCCATAGACGAGGTACCGACAGGAAAAGTGTAGGTTTACACCTGTTGAGATCTTGTACGAATGTCGAAAGACTGTCGGCAAAGAAGACGTGTTCTCCGGTTACAAAGGGGATGCATTCGCCTACCCAACGCTCCATACCGTGGCTGGATGAAAAACAAAATTGAGTTTCTCTACTGCATATAATTCAAAGCAATAACAAATGGAACTCAAACTAACCTGATGGGAAGGTAGGAGAGGTAACGATCTTTTTCAGTGACGTGAATTTGTTGGATGAGACCAAAGGTGGGATCTGTCATGTTTTTGAAGGATAGCATGACTCCTTTCGGGCTAATAATAGAGACCAATAGATGACACGTCAGGTAAATGTAGTCAGAATTTCAACACAAACAACATAATTTTGAACTCACACTCCAGTACTTCCACTAGTGTAAATGATGGTAGCCATCTCCTCACCCGTCCTCTTTTTAATCTCCTTAACCTCCTCCTTCAAACAGTCGTCCCACTTGACATACGACAACCCCTCGGGGCACATGGGGAACGAAATGCACTTCAAATCTTGAGGAATTCCGGCCTTCATCTCATTCCACGGATGTGTATCCAACTTTCCCACGAACAGCAACTTGGCCTCGCTGTGCTCGAGGGTGTACTTGGTAGTCTCGGCGGTGAGTGTGGGGTAGATGGGCACTCCCACATGACCCGTCATCATAATCGCCAAATCAGCCATGAGCCACCATGCACAGTTCTTACTCATGATTGCAATCTGTGAAGGCACGGGCAATGCCAAACTCTCAATGTACCCGGCCATCTTCTTGGATTCAGTGAGGAACTCGGCGAAGGTCCAGTTTTTAACCGTGCCATCGCTGAACGGCTGGGTTAGAAATACCTTGCTGGGGTGCTTGGCGCATTGATCAAGGATGTAGTCGGGAATGACCTTGTTGGGGTCTTGGACGGTTAGTTTGGGAGACATGGTGAATGTTGTTGCTTCGGTTTGGTTGCAGAGGTCGAGCAATCCCATGGAAGAGGGGCTTTGCTTTTTTATGCGAGTGGAACTGAAACCGTTCATTGAGATCTGCTGACGGACAGCTGACAGCAACAATGACGGTCGTAGGTACAGATTTTGGTCTTGCTTGTATTGATTCCTGTGTCGGTCTTGGTTAGATTGGTTAGATTTTTAATCGCGTTTAGGCGGGAAACAAAAATTGAATTGAAATTCACTCCGATCACAAAAAAAACGAAAAACTCACTCGCTCGCTTGTCGCTTGTCCTTCTTGCTCCCTCCTACCAATCCTCGCCTGTCGTCTCTGCGTGCGCAACAAGCTAATAACTGTGTGGCAAGTGGCAACATCAACATCATCTCATCTGTTATGATACTAATGTTGACAACCATTCGACCCATAACAATGCGGTCAGTCATCGGTAAACAATTGAGGTCAGTCAATTCGGTAAAGCAACGATTTGATTGTCTGGATAGGTTCACAGCGTGCACATCACATCCATGTAGGCAGAGCTCAACTTCTGATCCATCATTATTTCAGTACCGATCGTTTCATTCCTCGATGGAAGTGTATGCTGGGGAGAAGCGTGACTTCAAACGTAAACACGGCAGGAAGAAGGCACTAGATAAACGCAACAAGTCGCATCAAGGCGACATTCCAAACATCAAGGGCCCAAACAAACAACAGCTACGCAAGTTCAACAAATCGATGAAACAACATGAAGTACTCAAACCGAAAGAAATCCCTCCTGCACTTTTGACACGCACCGCGTCGCCTTATGTGTATATTGCAAAACTGGCCATTATGAATGAACATACCGGTGAAATGTATTTGGATCCCTTGACTTTATTCTCAGAGATGTACGATAGCAATAGTAACTCATCCAGCAATCTCAAGAAACGGAGCATCATTCCTCGTATTTTTAGACAATCCCATCTTGAATACTTTTCACCTGCTTCGTTCCCCAATCATGAACCACCCACTGATGGCACTCCTGAAGTTTGTTTCTTGGGGAGATCCAATACCGGGAAAAGCTCCTTAATCAACGCTCTGCACTCGACAATACGTTCAAATGGAGGATCATACAAGAGCAGCAACACGTCCAGTGGTGGAGGTGAATTGGCAAGAACAAGCAAAACTCCTGGACGGACACAGACTATTAATTATTTTGGTCTAGTCTCGAATACAGATAATGACACAAACTCTAAGGCCAAACTTTTCCTGGTGGACTTGCCGGGATTTGGATACGCCTCTGCTCCCGATGAAAGCGTTGACGAATGGCAGAAGCGTACTCAACAATTCTTAATATCAAGAACATTAATTCCAGAAGAAAGAGTAAATGTCTTCAAACCGTGGGGTGGGGCGCCTAAATCGAAGGCACGAAATAATACAAGCTCTACTATTCAGCACGATGTCACTTCTCCTCCATTGAAACGATTGTATCTCCTGTTAGACTCACGATTGCCCGAGCCACAGTATTTAGATCTGTCAGTTATGAGTTGGTGTGATGATTATTGTATACCATATACTGTGGTTTTGACAAAGGTAGACGGCTCTAGTCGCGCTCATTGCGTAAAACTTACAAATCAACTGTGCATGCGTTATCATTCTTTGGTATTGGATCTAAAGGTTGATGAGGATGGAGAGGAGGATGAAGGTCAGGTTTATATGGATCCACTTGTGTTGTGGACAAGTGCAAAAGATGGACTTGGAATGGAAGAGCTCTTATCCAGTGTGGAAGGCAATTTATTTGATCCAGAGGATGATGATGACGACAGTGATTGTTTTTCCATGGATGATGTGGAAATGGAAGGTCATTTAGAAGAAGAAAAGTGACCAATGAGTCGGCTAGTGACTGCTACCTTCGCGATGAGTCTGGGTCTGGGGTGTTGTGATTGTCTAGATAATGGTTAGAAAAATACTTATGAAAAGGGCCCTCTAACCTCTAATCTTGAACCCAAGAGAACTGAGAAAAAACAGCGACCTAGAACTAAATAGTGCGATGAAATTCCTTTGCCGGTCAGTAATTATTTGACTTTATATTACTCAGAACCAAAAAAACAGCCCGATACATCATCATGAGTCAATCTGCATCTTCACATTTTTTGTGAGCTGTATTACTTCTTTCTTTTCCAATAATAAAAAGTCGTTTCTTGCAACGCCTCCTCCTCGAGCCATTATTTTTTCGCCCTTTCAAGGTGACACGTGATAGATGTCTTAGCTCAGCAATTAGAGAGAAATCGTAGACAAATAAATATGAAGATCTTACCAGCCCAGTACCCACATACTTCTCTAGAATACAGTAAACCTTCTCGAGTGAGAGGAAGGGGTATTTTCTCCTTCGGGCATGGGAGTTTTCGGGTAGTAGCAACACCGGAAGGTCTTTGTCAAGTAAAGCAGCAGCCAAGGATTTGAGTTCGTTGAAGCATTCTCTTAGCTGGCCTACTCCTGTGCTATCAGCAAATGCCTCAAAATGCTGTATGTCCATTGATAAGTTCTTTAAACCAAATGCATCTATTTTGGAAATGGGGGGTATCCCACCATTTTTGGGTGATGTAGATTGTTTGCCTCTTGATTCAGGTTCTTCACATGCATCTGTCAAGAGCCTCACAAGACGTTCAGACACATGGCCACAGCAAGAGAAGTGCAGACCAGCCCGCGACCCATCATCCATGGGTCCAAGGCATTGGAATGTCGTTCGCATGTATTCTACAAGGCTTTCGGCATATGCATTAGGTGAATCTCTAGCTGACTTACAAACCCAGGAGAAGTTCTCTAATGAAAAGTCTATCAGCATATCAATCTTGTTTCTGCAAATCTCATACACAGCGCTGTACATGTTTGCAACTTGAGTATCGCATGACTTATTTGCGCCTTTCAAAACAGAGTCTGCATATTCAAACGTTGTCTCTACCTGGTCTGATTTCACTAGTCCTATGTGACACAAGCCCCTCATGAAAGTGCCAAACAAACGAGGGAGAATAGATTGGAGGGCTGATATATCAGCAGTAATTTGAACCGCCTGCTCAACAGTCAGTTCATCAAAATGAGTGTATCCATCTTTCATTCCCACTGCTGCCACAGCCACGCATTCTTCTACACAATCCAAAATATATCCAGCAATGCCTCCACCCTGCTTGGATGCAAATACTTGACCTAACTCTTCTTGGCTCAAAGCAAACGCCGCGAAGACAATCGCACGTGCATGAATAGATCTTATGATATTTGGCACAGATTGGCTGAATGTAAAGAGCTCATTTTCTGCAAGAATTTGGTTCATCGTTCCTCGTTGTGTTCGAAGAGAAGGGTCCATCATGTCAAGAGCATTTGATATTTGCTTTTGCTTTAATTCATACAAACCAAATGGAAAGTTCAGCACTTCTTCTGGAGGGGCTTTCGAGGAATATGGCGTATCCACTCCATCTTCAGACAAGACACCAACACCAAAATTATTGGAACTGCCGCCAATGTGAGTCTTAGGAACTTGCATAGGAACTTTTCTGTCGTCAGCAACATACTTGGCTGTTGCTTTCAGTTGCTCCTCTTGAGCCACCTTCAAACATGTCATGATAATATCTACATCCATTGCAAGTAATTCCTTATCGCTCTTTCGCGTAGTTGAGCTTGGATGAACAATTTTAAGAGCAGAACGAAATGCAGCCACAAGGCATGATGCCCGTGCCAACTCTACCAAAGTGGCACCCACAGCACGCTTTCGCAGCAGATTTCCCAGCTCTGCAACTAACGCACGTTCGTATCGTTCAGAGCTTTCCCTAAAGCTTGACCCACGTCCAGAGGATGCTGATATATTAACGCCAGCTTTGGCTTTTGCATCTTTTTTGTCTGTAGTTCCACCTCCAATAGCTGCGTCATCGTCGTCATCTTGGAAATTATCCAATTCAAGAGCAGCTTCGACCGCACTAAAGCCAACTAAACTGGCGCATAAATGGGGCAGACTTTTTGCAAAGAAAATACGATCTGTACCCAAAGAAACATCATCACCTGTCAGTGACGACAGTGAACTCCGACTTTCGTTCTTTTCTACGTCACTATTTGTGATTTTCATATCTCCAAATCGATTGCTTTCGTAATACTGGCGGAACTCATCCTCTCTTCCAAGGATTTTGAATGCCAATTCAGCACGACGTACAGGATGCACCGTCTCAGGAAGACTAACCAGTTTAGATTGGTCATCATCCTTTCCCGAAGCTGGAACCATCAAAACTGCTGGATTCAGCATCTCTGACCACTGACATCGATTCACTGTGCCTCCAGATCGCTTATTTACATCAGCGCTGCCTTTTGTGGCACGAAATCCTAGAGATCTCCCGTGACCGCTCCTATTCATTCCATGCCCACTCCGATTCAATGCCCCATGGGCACTATGCCCACTGCGATCCATATCTTTGCTTCCTTCATTGGACCAATCCGTATTGACAATAAGTTTCAATTCATCTCCCATTGACTCATCCCAGCATCTACAGGAATTTAAGGATGCAAATAATAAGGAGAAGGAGTAAAACAATGCGGTAGCAATAATTGTCCAATATGCTCTCACCTATACCAGCCAAATGCACTGGCAATAGCTTCAGCTCTACGACCCATACCCATGCCGCCCGGAGATCCTTCTAACCGTGTAGCCTCACGTTGGCAATCTCTTTCAAACCAATACCCTGCCCTAGCAGCACGTGCAACTTTGCCTTTTTGGCTTGCTCTCGATATTAAATTGTCAGCATTTTTTGCGCGCCATGCGTAGCTTTGAATCTTTCCACCTAATCCCAAAGAACCTGGGCCAACTGCAACTGAAGAAGCACAACGACGCAATGCAGCTCTTCCAGCTTTAGCCCCGTCTCCCCCCGAACGAAGTGCTAAAAACCATCTATTCAGTCCACGTCGCGCACCCATGAGAACTTCATTTTCTATCCTAGGCAACATTTGCATGGCTCGCACACCAAATGGAGTGTCTTCTAATCGCAGCACAGGTGTATGAGATGGATTGTTGGGTTGTGTAGTCGAAGACTGTCCCGCGATGGCGCTTTTGGAATCTAAAGTAGCAGAATTTGTCGAATCGGTATTATTGATATTATGTTCGTTCCCATTCCCTCCCAAACTCTTCAGTATATCAACACTCCCCCCACCGCGTATTAAACTACTTACGGGGGCAGTGAGACACGCCCTAGCTTCTTCTACAGCGTCAAGGGCGGCACGTGGCCTACCCAATGCAGCCTGTTTCCTAGCGCGTTCTAATAAGACGGCGACACGACGACATGCGTGAACTATGGAGGAGAGGGTACGTGCACGAGCATCCGATTGTTGGAATCGTTCCATTTGTATTGCAGCATTAAGCATTTCGTGTCCTGTTCTTGTTTGAAGTTCTTTGTTGGCCTTTTTTTAGATGGGGTTCATATGGACAAAAGTTAGAAACATTAAGACATGATTCATGTCAAACAAGAAAAGATTCACAATATAACTAGCCGAACACACGTCTTGTCAATACATCCAGTACTGATAGTGACTCGGTAGTTGGAGAAAATACTTCAAATATGAGTTTCGTCTGCATATTGTGCACAAAACAAACCCAAGTGACATACATCGTCTCTCCTTTGGTTGCATCAAGATATCACAAAGAACACATCTATTTCATTGTATAATATCCTCAAAAATGATTTTCTCAACCATAACTCAATAGAGACAAGTAGTGCAACATGGTACTACGGAATAAACAATATTCATAATCCACACACCATATCATACGCACCTCCTCTAAGCTACTCCGAACCTCCTCACAAGGCCCCCCCAAGGCAGTCACCACCCTCCCCACACTTTCTAAAAACTCCTCGCTGTAATCATGACATATCTTGGATATCCGTTCGGTGGCATCCTTCCCCTGCCTCACCAATTCGGAGTGCAGCTCTCGATCGAGACCGCGTTCGATGGACGAGGCGATGGTCGATGCCAGTAGCAGCGCCGAGTGCTGCGGCGATGACACCGTGCCGTCATGATGTTGAGAGTTAAGGTTACTACTGCTGTCGGCATTATTGCCTTCTATGGTGTTGGGGTGGTTGTTGTATCGAGTGGCATCGGCGACGAGGCGCGATACGGCCTCCTCGCGTCGTCGTCGGGCTCGGGCGGTCGGGTCGTCGATGCGTTTGCCGTTGGTGGGAGCGGCTGTTGATGTTGCTGTGCCGTTGTTGTCGTCTGCGGATTTGTCGAGTGCGCCGTTCTCTGATGAGGTGACGGGTGGGTCGTCGTCGAAGGGGTTGGACGCCATGGTTTAGGGATGGTTTATGCGGTGGAGTGACTTTGTTAAGGGGGGATACACTTCAACTTCAACTCTGATTTTTGAACCGAAACAATGACAGATGACATGAACCAGATAGATTGAACCATGTTGATTGTGCCAAGGACTGGATGCTGATGAAGTATTCTAGTCTGATGAATGATGAAGCAGGTGCATGAACCAATATGACAAGCATTTGTATTGAAGAGGAACATTGAAAGCACAAAATACCATAATATCAATGGCACTAACTCCAGCACAAAAAGAACGCATCGAGAAGAATCGTCTCGCCGCCCTCCAGCGGAAACGATCCCTCAACAACAGTACAAATAATAGTTCCAATGGCATCACCCCATCATCGCAACCATTGTCTCAAGACAGTCACACGAGCATCAACAGCAACAACAGCAGTAGCAGCACTACCAATGGCAGTCACAAAAAGTATCGTGCAAGTCCTCGAGAGAACCCCTATCGATCATCACCAGCAAAGGCTCGACCGCCGCCATCGCCCGTTTTATCACAAGAGGAAAGGGAGGCGAGGAATAATCGAGAGAGGAGGGCGAGGGAAAGTGCATTGATCCCTCCTCTTCCTGATGGATCTCCGAAGTTGCGTGATGTTACAGCCAACAGGTAGGCGGTGATGATGTTTTCGTTTTGCAATATTTCAATTGTCAAAACTGAATAACTTATACTAAATGGATTTGTATAGTCTTTCCGAGCAGCAGTTGGAAGTAATCAAACTGGCAAGACCTCCCACCACTTCCAGTAATGATAATATCAACAAGGGGTACATGGTCCGCGTCACGGCGGCAGCGGGAACGGGAAAGACAACAACCCTGCTTCATTTGGCCGTCCGATGCTTGGATTTAGGTCATGACAGCGTAACGTACGTTACGTTCTCGAAAGCATCTGCCACGGATGCCAAACAACGTATATTGCAAATGATGCAGAAACATAAACATGCCGGGGATGATGGTGATGATGAACAACGCATAAGTGCCTCGACTTTACACTCGTGTGCCATGAAATTGGTTGCTCAAGAAATGGTTGATGGTGACAACCTTGAGAAGGGGCTGATGGATGACAATATTTTGAAGAATGTTATACGGCAACAGTTTGACAAAGAAATTGGAGCTTACCGTGAGTAGTAGATACATAATATACTGTCTGGTGTTTCATGTGCCTTTCCTCATTCGTTGGCTGATTTACTAACATTACAACAGTCAATCCAGCTGTTGACCACGTTTATAAGGCGGCATATGAAAAGGAAAACGCCGACCAATTTCAAAGCAATCTAAAAAAATATCGCCAAAAGGGAAAAATCATGAAGGATCAGGTTGTGTATTATATTCTCAAAACGTTTCAACATTTCCTTCAGAGTAGTATGACATTGGAGGAGTTTAAAGATGACACTAATTGGAAACGACATTACTATCCTGGTAAGTTAAAACAGAGAGTAAACAATACAGTTGAAATCATTCTGGTCTGATAATCTGAACCAGCTCTTCACTATAACTTCTTTAATAAATGCAGCGATCGACTTCAAACCCGATAGCAAAAACTACAAACTAGGTTTTCCACCACATATCTACAAACTTCCAAAAAACCAACGATTTTATGCGGACATTTCCGTGAAATTATGGGAATATGTAGTGCAGAGTAACAATCGTAGCTATGATATTGAAATGAAGAAAGCTCAATTGAATAATTTACGTATTCCATGTTCGGTATTGCTGGTTGATGAGTGCCAAGATCTTGATGGATGCCAAGTTGAATTCATTGCGAAACAGATTGATTTTGGTGAGTCATTGCAGTCAATTACTGCCAATATGCATTCGATCATATGCTAAGTAGTATTGTTCATATGGCAACACAGGTGCACAAGTATTTTTTGTTGGAGATGCAGCACAATCGCTTTATTCTTTCCGAGGTGCCAGAACACACTATGTCATGGAACTTCCCGATTGTGTTGATAGAGCCATCACTAAAAGCTGGAGATTTGGACCTGCCATTGCTAAAATTGCAAACATTACACTCTTGTTCAAGAAACACTCTCCGCAGACCAATTGTAAGACGAAGAATTGGGAACCGTATCTTGTTGAGGCAGGAAAAAGTGATCATGACAGTGTTGTCATTCCTAATTCATTGTCACGTGGTGTGAGTTCTTGGAATAAACGGCCAGTAACTATTCTTGCATGGAAAAACGCAACTCTGCTCAGGAAGGCATTGGATTTGATGAATTTAGAACATCTGGTGGATGAACAACGCGATTTAATAGATGAGTTATTGGATCCATCTGAATTAAAAGCAGTTGAGAAAACAGAGGTAGATTATGACTCACTTATGGAGAATATGCCAAAAATTTGCATCAATGGCAAAGGAGAAGTATCTGGTGCGAAAGGATGGACAAAGGCAATCAAACAAATCGAACATCTGTAAGTTGAATGCAATTACATGTTGATTATATCCAAACCCCGGTTCATCATTCATTTTTGATATTAGGCATCAGCTTTTTATGGCCAGAGAAGATGGCTGTTCCCTTCCTCATAATCTGTTTCCGGAATTTGCTGATGATGATAAAATTACGTGGAGTGATTTCATGAATGCTTACAAACTACAAGATCTTACCAATTATACGAAGGCAGTGAATGTCGTCATGACATACGGAAAGAATACAATAGAAGCCGTCCGTCATTTTCAAGCACAGCTCGATCGCAAATACACTGAGAATGAAGCCGACTTTATCCTTGCAACTTGTCATTCTGCCAAGGGATTGGAATGGGATCACGTTGAACTTTGTGATGACTTTATAGACCTGTTCGCACAATCCTACGTATGCAACATCGGCGATGTTCGTGGATTGCCCTTTTTGGCATCAGCGGATGACTGTGAGGTAAAGCATGTTCGCAGATGGGGTTGGCAGTTTAATTGTAACGAATACGGTGATGATTTGAATATGCTTTATGTTGCATGTACACGAGCAAGAAACACCTTGGCACTACCGAATAGTATCAAAGACCTTCTATGTCATTTTGACAACATTCACTTCTATGTAAACGACATGAAGAACTGTGAGGCAAAGCCTAAGTGTAGTGACGATAGTATGTTCATGCATGAGAACGGAAAAAGGAAGTTGAACAAGGGTGATGTGTGGAACTTGTATCAAGATTTGGTTGTCCCTTTCCGAAAAATGTTAGATGTTGAAGACGATAGTAAAATTATGAAGTCCTTGTTTGGCGTTGAAGAGGAGGAAGGGATCGAGGAAGACAATGTTAAAGTCAAGAGTGAAGAGCAGTCGCAGGTTTTCGAATGCTAAGACCGCTTTATTTTCCCTTCATTTAATGCTCATTTAAGTGGCAAGGCATTGGCAGACATACAAAACATGTATATTTTACACTGCGATCTAAATAAATATATCAAGTAAAAACAAGATAGCATATGATGTTACATATTATGAATAAGTACTTTATTCTTCAATTATCAATGCAGCAAGTGCATGTTAATTCATCATTACTTTCAGCAGAGAGGTCGACTAAAAAGAAATTCGTTTTCAGAGTACATATCTCTGTAGGCATCTGTCCGTGGAAGTTGTTGCCATCAAGGTGCATCAGCTATGATGGGAGGGAGCAAATGATAAGAATGTAGCTGGTTTAGATAAGCCATATTGATGATTATCTATCCCAGAACTCACCTTTAGCCGGTACAGTTCTCCTAACTCAGGAGGGACCGGTCCTTCAAAATCATTCTCTTCTAGGTACAAATACTCCAGTTTAAGCAGCTTCCCCATATCTGTTGGTATCGTTCCGGAAAACTGATTGTCACTTGCACGAAAGTATTGAAGATGCTCCATGCCACGTATTGTGGGTGGTATTTCACCTGTAAGACTGTTCCCTGATAAAAATAGTTGTTCAAGGTTTCTCATACCTCCCCATTCTTCTGGGATAGTACCAGTAAGCTCATTAGAGTCTAATGGCAAGATGAGGTGTTAGTACATATAATTATAAAGTTGTTGCAAGGTAAAGGAGATTTTTTACCTAAATACAAGTAAACCAATCCATCTAATAAACCCAACTCTGATGGAAGAGTTCCCGTCAGGGAGTTTTGATACAATTGGATCTCTAAGACAAAGAGAAGTATAAAAGAAAAAAATCAGTCTTGTGTTCATTTGGAAGGATATAAGACGTAAGGGCTTACCTGTTGCTTTGATGAAATTACCAAATTCCGTTGGTACGTTTCCAGTGATACCAGCATTGGTATCCAAATATATTGTCTTTATTATTATGGACAATTGAGTCTATAATGAATTATGAGTGAGCAATCTGCGTAACTGCGTACTTACCTGAAGATTCACCAAAGCACCTAATTCGGTCGGTATTGTTCCTGTTAGTTTGTTTGCACGCAAACGCAAGTCTACTAATGATGTTAGAGATCCCATTTGCTTCGGAATTTTCCCAGATATTTCATTTGAATCAAGGTAAAGAGCAAGCACATCTAATTGTTTGAAGTCGAGCAAAAAATAGAGTGAGTAAGCGAAGCAACAGCAACGGCATCAGCAGCATCTTGTCGTAATATTTGCTTACGTACCTGTCAAACCACCTATCTCATCAGGTATCCTTCCTTTAATCCTATTGTTGAACATGCTACAATCACGGAGTCTCCTCAATTGCCCAAACTGTGTAGGTATTGATCCACCAATTCTGTTGTCGCTTATGTTAAGATTATAAAGACTGCTCAATCCACCGATCGTGCTCGGGATGACTCCCGTAAATTGATTAGATTGGAGGAATACATCTGACATTGATGGGTATTCAGAAACGAATCTTGTAAGAAGTGCCCGCACTCATGAAAATAAAACTCGGCGCAGTTCAGAAAAACTAACCTTGTAAATCTTTTAGCTCTCCAATTTCAAGTCCAATCTCTCCACCCAACTCATTCCCACTCAAATCCAAAGATTGCATCTTACTCAACGCCACATACAACTCCCTAGGCACCTCACCGTGAATATTGTTATCCGTCAAATTCAATATAGCCACATGAAAGTCGTCATTGAAATGACTCATTGGATTCGACGACATGATATCCGGGTGACAAATAATACCATACCATTGACAAAAGCCAGAAGAAGAGAGCCAATCTGTTGATTTCTTCCATGAAATATCGGATTCAATATTTGAGCTACCGGCATTATTTTTAGCGTTGACAATACTTTTATCTGTAGTAGTAAACCAGAATACCACCAAGGCATATCGTTCGAATAATGCCTCTTCCTTATCAATTTCTTCCCCGGTAATCCCGATGGACTCATCGTCAATTAAGGCAACATCGAGCTGTCGGGGATCGTCACGTACTATCCATGTTAACGCCTTGTACTGAGGACTGTTCGTGTCCTCGAGAGTTGACGCATGTGATATTTGATGTTCTAGTATTCGATCTTTGATTCGATTGAACTTTGTAACATCCATTTCTTTGTTTGAGTTTTCATTAGTTTCGTCAGATGCTGGAGTATTCGAGCCACCGGAAGATTCGGATGTCGAAGTTGTTGTTCCTTGCTTGGGTGGCCATTCGGCTCCATCGTGATTTGTATTCTTCTCCTTTTCTCCTATTGAAACACCCATAACTATCAATCCCACAACCAAGAATGTTCCAAGTGCATATATCAACTTTTTATATTGAACAAACCAGCCCCCGCACTTGTGATATCGTTTCCTCTCGTTATTCTCTCCGTAATTGTACCCAATCTCCAGTGAACTACTATTATTATTCGTCATGGAAACACGTCTACCGGCCAACATTAGCAATTCACGAGATTCCTCGTGTTCCTTATTCCTACCGGTACGACCAACGGTACCACGCCACGACGACGCCGAAGTACCCCTGTTATCATCAGAATCTCCCAACACAAACTTTAATTTATCCTCGCTTAAATTGGCCTTGGTCCCGCTCCCCCACAACTCATCCGTTTTATTACGACCGGCGTAGTCGGAATACATGGAGGGAACGTCGTCTTCGTCTTCTTCTAGGCTGTATTCCTTGTTTAGGGGGTCGTCTTTGTATCCGTTGTCGTTGTCGTCGTCTCTGTACCCGCCGATTCCCGAGGCGGCCTCTTCCATTATTTGCATTTGGCGCTGACGTGCCGCACGGCGTTCTTGGAGGCGCGATTCTTTTTCGAAAGAGTCTAGCATGGTTTCTACTGTCTTTTTTTGGTTTCAGTCGGTGGGTATTACTGTAGTGTGTATGATGTGTGTGTTGGGGGGTCTTGGATTTGGGTTCGGCTTGTGTGCACCACTGGTATACTGGTCATGTGAGAAGAGAGCGGAGGCTGCACTAACTACGGTAGATTGCCTGGCCGCTAGTACGCGCCCTCTGTCTTTTGGGTGTATGTGATCCTTTACTGCCAGCGGAAAAAGTACGCCAGAGTATGCCAGCGGGTACAAGTGGAGAATAGTGTTCCTTTTTCAGGCCATCAAAAAGACCTTCTGACTTACACGTGTCGGCAATCTGAGGTCAGCTGAGGTCTTTGGTCTTCGGTCTTCTTCGTTTTCGCGACGGACTTCACTTTCTACCATGTTGTTGTCATCATGGTCGCCTGACGTCCACAATGTCAGACCTCTCTTCCACACAATCTCTCCTAAACCACCCCGTATCATGCGCCTGAATACTTCTGCTGCTCTTGCTCTGGGTGTCTTGATTTAGGCACTCATGTAACCTTTCCTCCGCGGCATCTATCCAACCAGCACACGTACCGTCGGCGACGTAGCGACGTAAGAAGCCACGAAAAACCATGGCACCTTTTTGCTGCCGCCGTCACGCTCCATTTGATAGCATCAGTCTTCGCGTCAACGTAATCTTAAGGTCAATCCTCTAAAGGAATTGTGTCCAAAACGAATTGTGCCCAAACAAATAATGAACACAAGCGAATGAACTTAAGGTAGTTGACGGACATGTTTTTATTTGGCATAATCGACAATCAACCGAGTGTCGAGAGTATAAAAGAGTCATGTTATCAATCAACAAACACTTTTGAAGCTACGCGCTCATATTAATGGTAGCACAACAAACAACATTATCAAGCAAATAATTCAAGCCAAAAAGAACGTACACAACAATCAGCCAGAATATTAGAATTTTAATAACAATATATAACTAATAATACAATGATACAAACAGTGATATAATGATATACTTATACAAATAATGTAACGTCAAACGTCAAACTGGTACATAAAAACTATTAATATTCATATATGATTGTTATTATTATTTTCCATAAATACATACAAATAATTCTTCATGTGTGATCTGCAAATGATAATTATCAGCAAAGTTTGTAGTCGGCCGTTGTTTATAGAGATAAAAAATTGTACAGTCTCAATTATAACATTTTGCGATCATAATACCTAACATAATTGTATTATTTGCAAATTCAACGCGTGAACGTGAACTACGAAATGGTTGATTGTTAAATCAGAATGGACTGCCGGATATGCAACCATAGATTGCAAATCATAGATGGAAGAGGCACCATATTAGTGCCTGAAATATATGTTGTGAGCATGGATGATGCAGCTTACTGCCGAGCTTTCATACTTTACTTTTTGGTACCAAGTAGCAACCATCTGCAACCATTCATCATGCGTGAATTGATATGATAATGTGATGCTACTGGCGGAGGCAGCGGTGGTGTGGCGATGATGGCGTTGGTTGATTCGACACATCTCCATCGCAGCACCGCTGGGCTTGTTATTTTGCGGGTTTGCTTGAGGCGGGGTTGCGCTTTGCTTTTGCATGAAGGCGCTGAGAGTTGTTGCGGGAACAGTGAATATTCTGCGAAAAGAGGAGAAAGATCAATTTGAATAACTAGCAATTGTTAGTGAAATTACGAGAAACCTCAGCTCGGAAAAAGTATGCCAG
>JALLPH010000485.1:0-20742 GCA_036939855.1 Cyclotella choctawhatcheeana
CCCTTGTCCACTATTCACACCAAGATTGAGTGAGTTTAGACAGATTTGGGCAGTTTATCACCCTTGTAAGGGATCCAAGACGCCAAAGTTTGGGCGCACTCACTAAGTAATTGGTAGAGAGTGCGCCCAAACTTCGGGTCTGGACCTTTCTTTACTTTGGAAATGCATCAATTTTTGCGCCGCACAAACGCTAGTTAATTCTCTAATAAAATATTTCGGCGGCCTGGGAAAGATATACCTTTCCGCCTAAAACTTACACTAGAACACCGCCACTCAAAATCACCCCATCCACCATGGCGGCCGTCCTCCGGGCAATACCATTGTCAGCATATCATCAGAAGACCTGAGCGCTGACTTTAAGCCCTTTCAGGATGTTTGCTTTGGGGCAATAGATCGGCGCAGCTTAATTCATTGCTGTTTCACTTCACAGTGACTCACCAAACCACGTGATAGGGGGTGCGTGATTTCCATTCACAACTTGCAATGGAAGGGACGTCAAATAACCATGACGACGTGCCTTCAAAGTCAAAGCGCCGCCGATTGGACAATCATCCCACCCTGAAAAGCACCTCTCTTCAGCTCATTGTTTGTCAGATGATCCATCTATTGATGATGCTCAATCACAAGAGGATCCCCCCTCACACAGGAATCCACACTCATCTCCATCTCACAGTCTACCAAAACCGCAATATCATCATCTGCTGACGTTACTGGCGACGCCGAGGTTGACGTTCAGAGTTGTATCTCTCGGATATCCTTTAAACGGGAACACCTGATCACAAGTAGTAATCCTCTATTAACAAATGATAATTTGAGCAAAAAGGTTAAATCATAAGCTTGAACAATGAAGATACAGTGGAACTTGTGGAAGAATAATCAATACAGTAAAAGACTCACGTTGGCCGACACATATCAGGTATGCGAAGACGCTTCATGGCCTGATGCCTCTTTTGGATAACCATACGCAAGAATGAACTGTGAACTTTAATCGAGGCACGAAACAAAGTCTTCAAGTAATTATGTACAGTATTTGGCATTCAGTATCTACTCACAACACCGCTGTGACAACACGGCATGGTCTTGGTGGAGGTGTTGGATGTTGTGGTTTTTTGTGGGAGTAGAACACCAACCTTCCGGAAAGCACGCTGGAAAGTTGGCGGGAAGTGATATCTCTTCTCTCGCCCAAGCAAACGCAAGCAAAAACTGAGGAAGAGACGACGATGCACCCATCAACCATGGCATCCAAACAGCCCAGCCACAAAAACTACGTCATGTACGCGACATAAGCCTCTCCGATTCGACGAAGAAGGGCTACAAAGCCGCGTTGACTTTATTTGATCATTTCTTGGTCCATGTCCCAAGCGAACAAGCAAAAAAGATCATCTATCATCACCCATCACCACGACGCACCCATCAACCACGGCATCCATTTCGACAGCCCAGCCACAAAACGTACGTCATGTATTTGGCATAAGCCTTTCAAATTAACGAGGAAAGGCTACTAAGGCCCCGCTCCTCATCGGCCTCCTCGCCAACACTGATGCCTGCGCCGCCGACTGCATACACTACACAAATTATGTACCGTGAACGTGGACGATCCCATCCATGTCGAGGCGGCTCTTTGTGAAGCCAATGATGATCCACGCGTACGTGGAATTATCGTGTAATGCCCCATATTTGGTCAGGTAGAATCTCAAGATGATTACCTACGTCTGTGTCGTACAAATTCGACTTGGAGGGGTTGTGTCATCAGTACTGATCGAATGGATAGGGAACGTACACAAAATTGCGCATTGCCCTGTACATCATTGTCAGTGGTCACAATTCTGAAGACGGTGGAGGCGTGTTTCGATTTTGATAACTCCAAGCCTATAGTCAGACATATGGAGGGGCGGTAGTAAGGTAAATGTTTGTATGAATTGTTGTTTGATTGCATCTAATTTGTGTGAAATGTGGATCATATCATGCCACTGCACTCACAAATATTGTTTTGTGTTGAACTAAATAATTCACACTAGTCATCAGTAGTAGTCACAGGAGTGCCAACAAAAAAGTTACCGCCTACCTTCGAATTGGATCAAAGAGAATACGAAAATGGACAATGTGACTTCCTTAGAGAATATTGACGAGGACTATTGCAAATTCCTGGAGTCAGTTTGAGTCAGTGAGTAAAAATTTTGTCACTTGATGAGGCGTCAGTTAAAGTTCCACCAATGAATAATGATTTTGATCATTTCTTTCCGACAGCGTACATTCCAATTCCAATGGCTGGGAAAGTTACAGTTGCGATGCTTAAGAGGAAGACTGTTTTATAATTTACATAACCCCAACCGTCAATATGAAGTTAGATACAAGGCAGCATAGCTGGCGCAGCAATCTACTCCTTGTTATGGGAATCTTGTTCAACTTTGTACTGATTTGGCTGCGACGGGTATGCTAATTGCCAAAATCTAAGTAATTGTGAGGAGGTGACAAAACAGATCATCTCGTACATGGCATTACTTCGATTCTTTTCTTGGTGTACATAATATAAACAGTTGAAGTTTGGTTATTAATTTTAATTTCATTTCATGTCGTTACGATAATATCTAACTAAAAAATACAGAGTACCTAGCTTGAAATGACAAAAGCACAGCACTTGCTGGAGCTATTGCTACAGGTCTCACAGCCACTAGAACTACTGATCATTTTAATACATGTTAAAGAAGAATGGTGTTCATTATAACACTGATAGTCAATCGTTAAATCCTTCCATGATTGCATTAGTCTCTAAGGGTTGGGGTCGGCTCCGCCTCCACAACTTTCCGGAAAGTTCGCTTCGCTCAGAAAGTTGGAATTTTTTGGAGGTGTCTGTAGGGAGCGGAAAGCATGATGTCAAAGCCATAGGTCGGCGGAGCTTTGGTGCTGTGATGCATCGTGTGAACCCATGGATCGTTCGAATATGAGATAGATTCCTCTGCAATCGCAGTGTTCATGATGATGATGTGCTGCGGCGGTGATATCTGATTGATTTTGTTGTGTATTGTGCTTGCTGACCAGCGGGCGTTGGAGAGATTCTCATCTGAAAAGGGAAAAATCCCGTCATACCCAGACATCGCGCACAAAGCAATAGAGCGACGTGCGCTATATGACATGGAAGAAAACCGTTTTTGGCGATATCCTAACATTGCGCACAACGACGTCTGACGTCTCAATCAACACATCTGGATGTCTATTGATACCAACATTATAATACGTTCATTTACATAGAACTGAACGTGTTCTAACGGCACTTCTTAAATCTAAATTAAACTATTATTCGATTGATATGCACAACATACTTTTAGTTTACTTTCTAACATTTAGATAGTTATTTCAAAATAGCAAGTCAAACATTCCATGTGAATATCTAGAAATTCGACGTGTTTATCCACTAAGGCTTCAATGTTGTTGTGTTGTTGAAAGAAGCACGCATCATAATCATCAGTACCACTGTAAGCCTCGACATGCCAAAGACCCGACAGCCTGAGCACCACCCACGCACCATACGATACCGAAGGCAACATCAACATGTGCCGCGGCGAGGGTGATTGGCAACAGACGGGGCGAGGGCAATGCGTAGGAGGACTGAGGATGGGAGGGGATATCGTCCTCCCGGTGCATAGCATCTCGCCACTGTTTCATTGGAATAATGTGATACACAGTATTGTTTGCGAGTATTGATTTACAAAACTGGCACAGTGAACACAATATTACTCACCAAAACAGAGACTAACGGTAAGACCAACCTTCCGCCCCCCAGAATCTCGATCTCCACATCCACAACGCTCTTACGCTGCGCCTCCACAGCAAATGTCTTTATCCTACCGTCTACCGTTGGTTCTTCCTCCGATAACAAATCGAACGCCTCCCTGCATTGAGAGGGTGTGACAACGTACTGCGATGCAGACGTGGTTAGGTTGTTTAGGCGATGGACTATGGTTTGCAATGCCGCGATGCCGCCGGGGATGATTGCGATAGTAATGGCATTGCCTTCTCTTTCGAATCAGTGATTCATGTCTGAATGTTTGTGGGGAACCACGATCGTGAAAACACAAAATTCAGAAGACGGTGGATATTATAGATTATACTTACATGTGAGCACCTTTCTATCATGCCTAAGCGATCACCATGGCGTTCTCTGGAACCCAACGACATAGCAACAATCATCATTGTGGTAGCGTTGGCTCTTTCGACGGGTTCTGAAAAAATAATAATAATATTAGAAGATGGTTGGTGTGCCTCTCATGTGATGTCTGATTGAATTGACTTCACCCCGCCTTTTGAATAATTTAGTAGATTTGAATTTTTTTACTTAACCCTTTTTGTGCATGTGACGCATACGAATAAATGATTCAATTATTTTTAGATCATTTATCATGCCAAACGTTTTGTCACTGATATCTCCTCTCTATCTAAATCACCAAAAAAGCAATCGACAATGGCGAATAAGCCGCCTCCACAGCAGCAAATACCAGCTCTCCAGCCACCCACCCAACACCATCCAACGATTGAGCGACCTCGACCAACACCCCCCCCCCAACCACCGCATATCTACCGACTAAGCATACGATAATGGTAAGCGCATGGGGCTCTGCCATCACATTGCATATCGGCCTGTACGACCATGCTTTCTCATGCCATTATGTTGTTGTTTTTTATCTCAAGATATTGGTGGTGGATTTGATGCAGCTAGAACACAACAAGCCTCCAGAACATCACCACCCGCTGTCAGGTGGAATATTCATTGCTGCAATCAACCGTATCGGTAGCATGTTGGATACGTAAAAATGATCCAACAATCAGCCTGTCGGAGAGGCAAAGAACGATGCAGTAGAGACCCACAATTGATGGGTCCATTGACAGTAACGCATACAAGAAAAACAGGGCTACAGCTGAGTGTATGTGACAATGAAGTCAATATATCAAAGCCATGAATGAACAATGTTGGGCTCAAGATGAGGCGAGAGAAGGGCACATAACAATCAACCACGGCGATTCCAACAACAATTAAGTCAGCTGTAATATCAATATTATCTATTATACTGTAATTCTAATTCTAATTGCTATTTAACGCGTTTCAATTACATTAACATCGCAATTCAAATGCATTAATTAGCAGTTGGATTCAATGATTTTGCTAGTTATTTAGTGATATAACACTTATTTGTTGTTAGCCACAGCACTCATCACAATGTCTACACATTTTGTAGTCCCTAAATGATCGTCATCTAGACGTCTCAACATTTGCACCAGATAAATCAAAGTTTGGGATTGAAATGTTTGCAAAACATAACATTTGAATGTTGGTATGTCTGTATATCTTGCCAAATGGACATTTGGATGTGCCATTTTAGGCGTCTTGTTGAGTTCAACATTGAAGGACTGAGTGTTAAAAATTTAGGGGATTGTAATCTAGCGGGATTCATGTTGATAGAAAAGTAGACGTCTGGATGTCTAATTTTGGATATCTATATGTTTAAGTTATATGGCACATATGTAGGATTAGAAAAAAATTAGATGTCTCTTCAAGGGACTGACGTAAGAAGAGCCAAAGACCGTATCTTCATGGGGTCACGGGGGTCCCAGAGGGTTACGCGACCGATTTTTTCGGACATTAAGAAACTTGTTGTGTCCCAATAACATCATATTGTGTCCAAATTAGACGATTTATGTCCAAATGACTTGAAATGACTCCAAGTCGCGCATGAATGAGTGCGAAATCGCCAGAAAAATTATTAGAATAATAGCGATACGTGGGGTTTTACGTGGGGTCACGGGGTCATCAGAGGGCTAATTCACTTTTACTGTAAGGGTTAATATGGGGTCTTGGGGTTAAAAATGTACGATCAAATCCTCTTAGAGGCGGTCTGAAACTTTTTTAACGTCAGTCCCTTGGCTAATAGCCATTTTTTTGAGCGGTAGCAAGAACAGCGACTTTTGTCTCGTACATTATTCGTTCAAGATATCTTTAATATTCTCATGTAAGGGGGAGATAAGGGGTGTTACTTATGACTATCATAGGTCTAACTAATTGCCTAAAATGTTAGAGGAGCGATTTTTTTAATGAAAGTTTTTACGTATATATTATGCATATCGGATTCATATATTACTTCAGTATCTCCTGCCTCTTCATCTTCGCTATCACTATCACACTCAGATCCATCACCATCATTGTTATCATTGATGTCTTCCTACTCGAATGGCATGATACCTGCTGAAGACTTAGTAATGAAGAAGGAAGAAGGAAGAAATTGGCAATTCTTAGATTGTCTTGGGGGTTCAGGGGAGGTGTGATAGTAGTTCTCAAAGAAAATCTGAGATTCAAGAAGGCCTCAAGATTGGGCCTGATGATATGAAAGCCTAAAACTTGCATGGTGAATCTGCTAAAAAATAATGAAAAAGATTTTACCTTTATTTGCTACTAACACTGACTTTTTTATAGATAATATGTGTGAAACTATATGAGAATGTGACTGCAGTGACAAGTCATGGTCAATTGTAATGATGCGGCTGTAATTGCACTAGTGAAAAAACTGTAGGCAGGTTCAGGTACCAAAATGCTTTTCCATTTTTAAAGTTTCTGTGAATTTATTTGTATTGAAAAGTTTAAGATATGGACAAAGACAGAACAGAACAGCATAGTAATAGTAAATTACTTCTCTGGACGCCCAATAAGGATAGATCAATGTACTAATAATGTTGATTTTTTGCGCTTAAAATAGTGTTGAAATTTCACCAGTGTACTGGTGGAGACAAAGTGTTGGTTCTTGGTTGTATAAGATCACTATTCATCCTAACTTATGTTGAGCGGCTGCGCACCATTATACAATTTTTTCGCATCTCACTTACTTATACTAATTCTCTGACATCATCATGCAAGTAATCGTGGCATCATAATTATGTATAATCAGCCGTCATCACAATGCCACTTACAACAGCTGATACAACCCATCCTCAACCCATTACCATATGCTCCTCTATCTACTTAACTAAACCTGACATGACCAATTAAATATTCATATAATATCACTTATGATGTTTGTTTTTCGTCTCGGTTTAATTTATTATCACCTACAGACATAGTATCCATTCCTCTAGGAGATTAAATCACCGGTCAACCACAGATACTATGCTGTTATTTTGCTTGTCAAAAGACGGCGGACGGTCCGCAAATCATTGCCACAGCAACACAAAACAAGGCATCGTGGCTCTGTACTCTCTGCTGTCACTACTGATGAATTGTGAGATGACGAAGTAGAAATGTCTGAGGAGCTGGATGAGCGCGGAGGAACCAACATGGTGAATAATGTCGGAAAATGAGTTTGGGATGGAGGAGAAGGGCGCTTCTTGAATAAATATTTGAATTTTTTCAAGGCATAAGTAAATAGATTCGAATTTCTGGCAACAAGCCTCAATTTGGTCGGATTGTTATCCAATTTTTATTAAAGAAAATTATTATTTCTCTATTTTACGAAGCTTATCTTCTCCTATGTAGCGATCGACCTCGATCGACCAACCACCAACTCGCACCACCGAAACCATAGCGATAGCGGCCGGCGGCCGTCACCATATGCTAGCCTTTCACCACTTAACATCGCCACCACCACGGATGTGTTGTCAACCGACAGCCATGTCAGCGTCATTGATTGTGCTTCTTCAATCCTAAGCACAACCACTGCTGGGGCCATCTAACACAAGCGAAGACAATGTGAGGGCTACCGATTCATCACCTCCGGATGGAACGTACCTGAGACTACAGACTAGGTACTGAGTCCACTATTTATCTCTATAGGTCTGATAATATACACATACTAGAAAAGGTTCAACTATGAGTCAAAGTTGGGGATGTGGAGGGGTTGCTCATGTTTTGTTTTACTTGATGAGGCCGCGCAAGCGCAAGTCAATGTAAGTTGAATGCACTTCATTGAATCTGACCATTTTCTTGGATTTCTTAGCCATCAGAAATCATACACCTTCTTTACTGTGAGTTTGAACTTTGCTTTTGATGTTATGTACAATATAATGTGTTTGAGGTTGTGGCTTTGATCTGCGTTGAGGCACATAATAATTGATTTCAATTGATTTCAAGCTAGTTACAATGGGTCTAGGTAGATAGATAGACCTTAACAGTACGTAATAGTACCGAGTACCCCATCATAATATGCCAGAAGCCAGAAAACAGAAACAGACAGAAACCATACCCACCGCCACCCCGCATCATGTCAAGATCCAACAGCTCCTCAATAGTAACCATAGACCTAACAACGCATCCACCGCAAACACCACTGGGGATCCTCCTCGCCCCATCCGCGCTTCCCAGTGAATCCAACTCCAATGGAGTCCATTCCAACAATCAAACCAGACAGATCAAAAATGTTACACTAGTGGCGGGATGGGAGCACATCCCCCCGACCAACAAATCATCGCTGGGTTCACAACTGGGCCCAATTCAACGAACTGGTTTGGTCCGATTGGGTGACAGATTGGTCCGTATAAATGAGAGGGATGTCACCGATTGGTCCTTTCGTGAAGTTATGGATACACTACGTCAGTTCGTCACTGGGGATGATGAGTCCGGCGGAGGAGGAAAGAAGAAACTAAAATCCTTGGGATTTGCTCCGCGGAACTCGCATGAATGGGGACGTAATACTGAGATCGATGAATCTGTTTTCGGATTAAGCGGTCGACAAGTCCATGAGAAAAGAGCGTACTCATTCGCTTCGTATGTAAGCCGATGGAGAGTCATGGTAGACAATGATGAGAATTTTGATGATACAACAACTTATAATGGTGGCATTATAGAGGAAGAGAATGATCTAGAGGAACACTTGAATAAGGAACCAATGCAAGATTCTGGATATGGACAAGTAAACAATACACCAACCAATTCTCCTAGGTCTCCAGCCAAAAAACCAAAGCCATACATTCAATATGAAGTACAGTGTCATTTGCTTTTTCATACAAAATCGTTCGCACGAAAACAAAGCCATGCGGGGAATCATTACTCGTGGTCTGTTTGGAAGCGATATACTCAATTTAAATTGCTTGATGCCGAATTACGTTCGTATTGGCAAATCGATGCGTTGGATGAAGGAAAGGGGGTGACGTTTCCTAGAGAAAGATATTTAGAAACATTGTGGTATGATGTCTATGGTGCAGTTAACAAACTTTTCTTTACACGCAATGCTGCCGAGATAGAAGAAGAGAAGGATCGCGATATTAAAGTTGATACATCTGAAAGTATGGAAGTTCCAGAATATTGCCCATATCCGGTACAATTCATCGCGAAACGTCAAAAAGAACTAACCACATATTGGACTCAGCTAATGAGAATCGAAGAAATTTTTGAGTTTGATATCCACAATCACAAATTTGCTAAGGCAATGGCGTCGTTTCTGGAAGTAGACCGTATCTTAATGAAACGCAGTTCAGCTCAATCTGTATCAGGTACATCCCGACTGAGCAGACCAGCAGTGATACACGAAGAAATGGTGGATGGGTTGGGCGAACTGATCTTACCTTCTTCAGCAGTACCTCTTGCCAGGGAGGATGATGATGTTTCTTTATTGTCAGATGGGACTGGGTTACGTGATAGCCATGATTATGGTATTTCTCCGCTGAGAAATACAATGCATCAACAGTTGCAGCAGCAGAGGCTAGGCGGTGTTTCGGCCGGTGTTTCAACCACGTCTTCAGTTGTTTCGGGGTCTTCAACGAATAGTAAGAGGAGAGTCGGGCCAAGACAGGGTGCCAAGCCGGCTTTTCAGAGAGAGTTTGGAGTTTGAGTTAAACAATTACGATTGGGAATTATTGTCTATTGTAATAATGTAATTCTATTTTTAGTGATGCGCAATCTTGGTGTTCCTAGCCTATATCTTGATCAGGGATATAATTCATCTTCCAATTCATCCAGATCCATTTCGCTGTCTTCTGCGTCATCACTGGCATATGACTCTTCTTCGTTGCCAACCGTTTTCTCAGCAGAGTTGAAGTTTTTGGTAGACAACATGCCACGTCCTGTAAAAGATGCGATTATTTCTCTATTGAGACTCTTTCTGGCAATGTCACCAAGACTATTTTCATTCACATACTCTCGAACAATCAGGACAGTTCCGTGGTTTATCCTACCCATCTCTCGTCCGTGTCTAAATCCAAGCTTATTGCGAACTGCTCCTACTCCGTACCTACCCCAAAGTTTGCATCTCAATTCTATTCTTGCCTTCTCGGTAATAATTCCATCATGTAATTGAGCACGACGTATCCGCGGTTCAGCAATGAGAGTTAATGTGTCATAGTGTCGATCTGTGACGCAGTATGGGTTTGGAGTAAGGTACCATTCCCCACGTAGTGGTGAATAGATACTTGTAGAAGTTGATTCTGACCTAGTCCTGTTTGCTGATTGCAATTCGTTTCGAGTATTGTCGATATTTATGGTGTTTGGTGTACTTTTTAAGCTACCATGATCGATATGAATTGTAAACTCGCCATTCATCTCCAAAGTCAAAATGCAAGGTATAGATCGCACTGCCTTTGTCAAATGTATAGATTTGTCGTCGTCTTTTTTCCTCGGAGGAAACAGTAATTGTAAATCACTATTCGTTCCGCGACTTCTTGACCTCCTCTGTGGTGTCTCTCCTTCGTCTGGATTTTCTATGTACCAGCTTTTACCAAACATACCTCTTGTTAATTTTATCCTCCACGGACCATACGCTTGTTCATAGGCACTAAGAAGCCGCCCATCACTGAAATTCAAACAGCTGCAGCATAATATTATTATCAATACTGTTGCAAGCATGACATCTTCTCAGTCTCTCAAGAAAAGGAGAGTATGTTGTGATGTCTACTGGGTGTGAGTTTTAGTGGGCAAAAGATATCACGACACAGCTAAAATAGTAAGGCCTAACGTCCTTCACCAACAACCACCAACCACCAACACCAACCACCAACCAACCCTGAACCCTGACCAACCAACCCGCCCCTGACCAACCATAATATTATCATCAATCATCACATCATATCACAACCAAAACAAACCTACAACCTACATCAGCATATCAACAACCAATCGTCCATCGTCCATTAACATCAATATTATTTATTATTTTATCTCTACCACTAACCTAATCCCTAACCACGTTCGCTGTATATTAAAAATGTCGAGTCTTCAACAGAGAGTCCGCGGTGCATCAGGCACCTCATCAGCCGGTGCACTGAATAACAACAACAAAGCGTCATTCGAAAACTGTTTTTCCAGTGGCTTGGACATATCCGAATTTACACAAGCACACTCGACACAAACTCCAACATCCGCAGCATCTGACCTATTGAAACTGAAAGCGCAGGAACACAAAGAGGAAGTAGAACTAGAGAAGCGCATTGCTGACGTTCATGCCGCAAAAGCTAACCAAACGGATCCCACATATGAATTATCTTTACGAGCTGAAAATCCCCACTATTGCACAAGTATAGGCAGTGAACGCGACAACAATTTCTTACAGTTTGAAAATGGAAGCAATAGAACTGACAATGGATTCATATCTGCTTTGATTCAGAGTCATAACACTGAGAGGAAGTTATATGGTAGAACTCAAAAGTCCTTATCGAGAAGCAAAATTGCTGTGAATTCTAGCAGTAACAAATACTCACGAGGTAAACATAATTTAATAGCGAAGAAGGCGAAAAAGTCCAAGTATTGAACTTGTGCTGCTTGGTGGGGGCTCGACCTTGAGGTTATGGTACAAATTCAAATAGATTGTAACCTAGCTTCTAGATTGGGCTGGCTCCGGCAATTTGATTGTCCCAGTTGCTGTGTAGCAGCTAGCATATCTAGTTTTATCATTTGCAATATGAAATGGCTTTGTGAAATATCTAACAATAATTCTCCATCAAAATGAGACAGTAGCTGTAATCTATTTCCTCTGATAGCTGAGAGCACCCTTAAGAAACCCACGATCCCAATCTACAATAATATCCCCAAAACAATGTGATAATAAAAACAAACCCCCGAGAAATGTATGCTAATTATACACCACAAGAATGACCATCTTCAACGGGAGCTGCAGTTGGAACTGCCAAAATAGCACTTTGCATTGAAGTATCACACAGAGGGCATTTCGGTGGTCCTAGTGCATTTTGAAGACTGGGCTTCAAACAGCGCCCGTGAAACATGTGTCCACATGGGCGTAGTTGAGTGTCAACACTAACAGTAGAACACAAAGCACATTTTGTGGAAGAAGGAACTTGGACAGAAGTACTGGTGGGGTCGGGATTCATTGGCTGGTCGGTTTGAGATGAAGGCATAGTATTAGTATCAGTTGGGAACATTCCACCGGTATTTGGGGCGCTGGCGGTGGTGTTTGCCTGAGGTGCATATTGAGAATTGCTAGACGAGAAAAAGTCTCCCATATGTTGACCCTGAGCATGCTGACGAATGTACTCTTGGGAGAGGGTACGCTGCATCTTAGCCGGCAAGGCTAGGTCTGTAAGCTTCTCACAACTTCTACGGACAGCAATAAGACCTCTAGCGGCAAGGGCATCATCATAAGCACGTTTCAGTTGGCCTCCATCTGAATCTTCGGCAGTATCATCCTCGAGGACGGGAACAGAGGATAGAATATTTTCTGCTTCGTTGCCAGCTTCAACAGGATTCGGCTTGTTACTGTTGACTGCAACAGGAGTGCCGCCATCGTCGCCGTCTAGAGAGAGGCCAATGGCATCGTCATCTTCACGTTCTCTCTTGATTCCTCGCTGAGAGGAACCACCACTGATTCCAGACTTACTATCATCAAAGAAGACTTCAAGAAAGGCAAAAGAGTCACCTCGCCCCTGTGAGAAAAAGAGAGGTTCCAAGAGGTCAGATTAAATCCAAGTGCTTTTCTTGGCAAACATTCATTTTTAGCCATACCATATTCTCAAAACTCTTCACCTGCGCAAGATTCCCCATCTTGTTCAAATTTCCCTGACTACTCAAATCTGCTGCACTTAAATTTGTGATACTTTTGACACCCTGAAGACCCCCCAGATTGTTGAGCGAACTAACAGAGGAAAAGTGAGGCCAAGATGAGAGAGTGGGGACTCGATCAAACGTCACTGACTGTTGTTTCTGCATTGGCATTGCAGCAGCCGGAGCTGGACCTGGTTGTGGAGGGGGTATGTTGAAACGCACTTGTTCTCCGTTGGCTCCGTTATTGTTGGGATTGGAGCCATTCTTGGACGAAGCAGCTTGACGCACCAGGTACTGATCTCGAGCAAATAGTTCCATTAATACAGCGTGAGAGTCAGTTTTAATGAGCTGATTGGATAGTGAGGCTGCAGAATTGCTCATGTTAGGTGGGGGGAGAGTCCCAATGGAGTTGGAGATTGGAAGTTGCTGTCCGTTCGTTGCTTGGTTGTCGGATTGTTGTTGGTAGGGGTACATTTGTTGCTGTTGTTGTTGATAGATTGGGTTTCCGAATTGATCGTAACCTGATGGCTGCTAATTGATAAGAGAAAAGAAATTGAATGAGAGATAGCATGATGGAGACTTGATTCGAAACGAGACTAATCAACGGTGAATCTATGGTGTCCTCTGTGCACATTTTAACCAGCCCCTTCCTAGATATACCTGAATCTCAGCCCTAGTGATGTTTCAAAACTCTACACCATCCCATTCACTTTGATATCATACCGAATCAACTTCTAAATCAATAACAACATCAATTCCATGATAACTAACCTGTTGCCCATCATCATAATTATTATTCTGCATCTGGGCCTGCTGAAAATTCGCATACATTTCACTGCTATTATTCATCTCCTGCCCAAAATTCTGTTGCCCCTGCTGCAACTGTGAAACCTGAGCCCCCTGAACATTATTTTGAGGGAACATGGCATTATCCACCATAACCATGCTTCCGTTCCCCTGAGACGATGCACCTCCACTCCCTACTTGCGCAGCCTGATTCCCATGTGCCACCAACTTCCCCGCCTCCAACTGTTTTTTCAACATAGGTTTCCATATCCTTCTCCTTGCATTAGTAAACCAATTCTTGAGTTGTTTCTTATCAATCCCCGTTTTTTGCATGAGCATTACCTGATCTTGGGGAGTCGGGTATGGATGGGTGAAGTGTTCCGGAGATAAGAGCCAGGCTTTGAGGTGAGCGACAGCACCAGGAGGGAGTTCACGACGGGATTTTCGATGGGTGGTGTCATCTTCGGAGGAGTGATGGTCGTCAACTAGGACAGAGGTGGAGGCGGTGTTCATGTTTTTTTAGGACTCTCCGTTTGCCGTTGTATGGGGTTGATGTTTATGAGAAACAGAAACAGGAATTGGCAGGTAGCCAGATGAACGCAATGGTGGATCTCTGGGATATATTTCTGAGTTCCGGGATGGTATGCTTACTACTTTGTTTGACTATCAATTAGGCAATGGCATTGCCAACGTTGTATGAGTTGTATGAGTTGAAAAAGAGTGGTTAGAAAAAGCATCTACGATTCAAAAGTTGACACCAGTCACGAGCAAAATATCCGAGAAGAGCGGGCTCGCTCTTGGGGGGGCCGGCCGGCCGGGGCATTGCGATCTCTACAGACAACAAAACAGTGCGTCTACCGGTCTAGAGTTTCTCTCGCTCTACCATTGATTCATGCATGCAACAAACAAAGAGAAAACACACCTTATCATGTTGTAACCATCATTGTGTATTGAAGAGGAGAAGAGATTGCAGCCAGTGTCTCGTGTCTCCTCAGTATTACATTCTGCTTGATTGGGGAAAACTAAGAAAAACCAAAAAATATCAGGGTGGATATTTTGGGATGATTTTAGAAATTCCGATGAGAAACTTCAAAACCTTTCATAAACTTTTCGAAACTTGAACTTTAGCGAATCTTGAGAATCCTCTCCCGTACAGTTTTCCCGCTCCCTCCGGCCACTCATTTTGAAAAACACTAACTTCAACTCGCGACTCTCTCCTCGTGGTGATAACCCCCCTGGGGTACATAAACACTAGTAGGTCAACGCGGAAGTGAAGAAGAAGGGTACAGATGACTTAGTAAGGGGGTCACCTCCCCCGTCCCTCATCCCCACTCTTGTTCTGCCAGCTGTTCGTGGTGTCTGTGAGCCAACCACCAACCACTCGTCCATCGCATCGTCCGTCAGCGTTCATCAAATAATCGACCTCCTTCTCCGTGTATCATGAAAACTCTTCTCCTCGTCTATTATTTTTAGAGAGAGTAAAACAGTAAAACCATCAATCGCGCCGTGCTGGGTGCTGAGGTTGCGACAAAAGTTTTGACTGGCTGTGAAAGATTCGCTCCTTTTTCGACTTAACATCATTTTTTAGCCAATCATTGTTTGTTCCTGACTTCACCGGCCATGGAGATGAGGAGGTGGTGACGAAACCTCCACCAATCACTGCTTTATAAAAAAGTTTGTGAGATCAATCAAGCAAACACTGAATGAACGTACTGTTCTCCACAACAATATTGTTCTAAGTGACCCCTTTATTTCGCTAATATAAAACAAACATACAATATGGCTGACGCCCAAACTACCACAATACCCAGCGCTGCTGCATCATTGCCCGACCCGCATAATAGCAACAATGATTGTTTAGTTGCATCATCGGAAATCCTGTGTATAGAAACGCAATATCCTGCAGCTAGATCATCGCATACAATGCCCCACAAAGCAACTGATTGTAGTGGCAGAGCATCTGTGCCAGCGTCTCATAATGCTGACGGACAATTTGCGTCTAATGCAGACGTTGGCGAACTGATGGTGAAAGCCAAGAAGGCGGCTTCTTCGCTTTTGATGATTCTGCATGCTCAGGTAAGTCTATGATGCTGTGATCTCATTCAACAAAATATCATTCATCTCACTCAATTATTTATCTTGCGCATTTTTTATGCAAATCAATAGAGCTGTCATGATCCAAATTGCACCTACCCTCAGTGCAACGAGACCCAAACTCTTTTGGGGCACGTGCAAACATGTACTGTCGTAAACAGCCCTTCCTCCCCGTGTCCAGCTTCTTGCAAGGGATGCAATGAGACGCGTAAACTACTTGCACATTACCACAAGTGCAAAGAAACAAGGTCACAAAAAACCAACGCTCAAGGTTGTTTAGTATGTTCCCTAATGGCTCGCCATGCCAAGAATCTTACATCTAAATCTATGAGAAAACAAGCTGCAATGCCTCCGCCTCCGCGACAGCGTCCTCGATCTGAAAGCTATCCCGAACTCAAGAGTCCAGAACGCAAATCTCGTACTGTGAAATTCGCATCCTGTCTTCGAACGACAAGGTACTATCATCCTGATAAGGACAAATCTTCTTTCACTACTGCCAGAAGACCACGTTCTATGTCTTGGGGGAGTAATGCCAAAACTGATACTATTGAGGAAGAAGATATTGAGCCAAATTGCACCGAAGAAGATGGCTCTCCGAGATCGCTATAAGATCTTATGTATAAACAACATGTCTATCAAGAAGCTATCCATTCTGTGTGGGAGTATAAATAATCTTAAGCTAGCTATTACAATTTATGTACTATTCATGTTTGGATGTATTGTCGAAATGCAGTGTAACCAAGACTCATGAGTGATCTATGACTCCAAATGCATTATAAGTGTTGTGCTAATTTAACCCTGACCATGAGATAGTGTTGACATTTTTGATTCTCTACTTGATAGCTGACGAGTCATATTTTGGAAGAAATGTGCCTGGACTAAGTAATCACAGTTAATCAGATAATGGGACTTAGATAGTCAGCTAATATTAGTGTCTTCTCTTCTTTTCGCTCCTCCCTTTCCCGAACAAAATCATTTTACCTGTCATGTCAGAATTCAATTATATTTTTTCTCATACAATACGTTTGGGTTCAAGTGAGGAGGGCCCTTTTAAATATATTGCTCATGGTCATAGTGATTTTTGCAATCGATTGCTGGGGTGAAAACTAGCCGTATTCATCTCTCGGGGTTTGTGCTGAAGTTGAATATTGGCGAAGTTAGGGCTAATCGTAGATGCAGTAGTGAAACCATTCTGTGACGTCAGTCATAGTTTAGTAATTGCTAGCGTGGTCATTACGTAATTTTTTAATTTACGATTAGAATCCCTATGTGAAAATTGGGCGCCCTTATATCTAGACAATCCAAAGCCCTCAGACCAAGCCCTTTGTAAAAAATCCATCGGGTTGTCTAGGAATAAGCCTGCCCAATTAGGGGGTACATACTTGAACTCAAATGTAATCTACACCCCAACACAAACGATGGCATAAATAATATATTGGCTCCTTCACCGCACATCCTGTTGACACACCATCGCCTACCCAAAGCGTGATGTTGATGATCGGCTGTGATGTATCTGTCGCCCCCAGACACACCATTGTCACTTTGTTGTGCATGCTATAAAAAGCCTCACGACCATGATCATGAACATAACATTATTCAAGAATCAAGCCCGATTGATTGTTGCATTTGATGTCAGCAAAGTTTGTCAATAAAACCCGACAGCCTACGATCATGAAAAGTCGTTTGAGGACAAAACACGCAATTAAGAAAGGACTTGGCATCATCAACGGAGTTGTTGGCGGTTGAAGATGAGTTTTCATAGCACATGGTGGTGCTATTATGCACAAAATGGTACCACTATATTGGGGATGGTGTGGACAATGTGATGATATGATTTGGTGCATAACTCACCTAATACTGTGTTTGCTATTGCTGATTAATTGTGTTTTTCAGTGTCAGCCGCCATGGTGTATCATGTAAAGAATATTGGCATCCCACCACATTTGGCGTTGAGAAAACCTGACGTGATGGAGGATAGCATTGAAAGATTCCCTAACAGGTTATCCTGAGACAACTGCAAGGCTGAGATTGGAATTCATTGTCTGCAATGGTCTCCAGGTGCTGAAAATTGAGTCACAGAAGGGGTATCAAGTTGGCTTTGGACCTCCCACTCTCAACACTGAGATTGTGTGCGTTTGGATCCTAGCATGCATATCATAGCATCTGACTGTTCCAATGTCTCATTATGAGTATAACAAATGGCAAGACAAGGCTGAGATTGAAATTCATTGTCCGCAATGGTCACCAGGTGCTGAGAAACAAGTCACAGGCAGGAATAAAGCTGACTCGGGCAGAGAGTGCTATTTCGGTTTGCCCCCCTGTGCGGGATCATCTTAGGAGACCCACGTAACGTACTAATTGTCTCATTGTGAGTATAACAAATGGCAAGACAAGGCTAAGAGCTAAGATTGGAATACGTTGACCGCGATGGTCACCAGATGCTGACTTTTGAGTCACAAAAGCGGGAGGGGACTGAGACTGCTTTGGACCTCACACTTCTTCCAACACCTAGGATGTGTGTGTTTAAATCCTATGATACAATTCACTTCAGCTGGACTGTTCCAATGTCTCATTACAGGTATAATGAATGGTGAGGCAAGGTTGAGATTGGAATTCATTGTCTGCAACAGTCACAACAAGCTGACTTTTGAGTCATGAATGGGAACAATAAGTCAGTTTGCCGTCCCAACTATCCACACCAAGATTATGTGTGTTTGGATCCTATGACACAATTCACTATCATTACAAGTATAATGAATGGTGAGGCAAGGTTGAGATTGGAATTCATTGTCTGAAACCATCACCGCACAAGCCCACTTTTGAGTCACGGATGGGGACACTGTAAGTTTAAAAGTTAAAAGAGAATATTCCCTCAATTTGTGTCTAGTAGTTATTAACTGCATGTCTCTCTAGGATGTTTATTAGTATCTTGACCACTGAATACTATATTAGTGATCTGCCTATTTCAGCGAATCTTTTGAAATTTGCTATCAAAAATTATATCATCTTAATGTATAACTCACATAATCTCAAGGGACTTTGACATGTGAGAATGAAATTTTCACTTTATTTCTTGATTCCAAATCTGAATTTGTCATGATAGTTTTAACTAGTTTACCGAGCAGTGGTTTTTTTTGCAGCTATTAGTGAGCAAATTCAATAAAATGTACTGTAGCTTGATAACTAACCCTAGCATCACCATGTATGACAATTTACCATTTATCTTAGGTTACGGGCTTTCCACGGCCTCAAACTGTCCACTGAGTCATATTTTTCCCCATTTTAGTTCAAATTATAACTGCTTTTTTGTGGGCTAAGGAAAGTGCCTGTGAGTCAGCTATGTGTACCCTTTTGCTGTTCCCTTGTTACTGCAAAAATTAAAATCGACCTCTGCTCCCCTCGCAGGCGACCTTGCCGACCACATCAACCATGACAGACCCTCCCCATGACCAAGAAAGAGCATAGAAGCGGTTGGTTGACTCAGAGACAGTTAGATTTGTGAGCATGGTGTGTCTTTTTCTGGTAATTCAATTAACATTCACAAAAAAAACTCTAGGCCAATTTTGTAGAATACTTATGAGTTTGAGTTTTACTTACTTTCCCAAATTCTTATGGTGCCAAATTCTATCATGCAACCAAATTCCTAGATCATACCATACTACAACTGGAACAATCTCATTGAGGAATCAATATGATCTCATTTAGATCAGTATAGTCACATATAAATGTACATAAAAAATTTAATTAAATATGATCTTATTTAGATCAAGTTGAAGGTTTCTCGCATATGAGAATTAAGAAGGCAAAGCAAGACTCGTGTTTGCCTGCATAATTGCCCACTGCCCACCTACGTATAAAATCATGATCTAATTGTCATGTCAAGATTGTGCTCTGGTTCCAGTAATTTTTTGAAATCATGGGACCGAAAGGGCATAGAGGCAATGAGAGTGAGAACCAGGATTAATTGCTGTTTGATGACAGAAATCAACCACCATTATTATGATAGCAATGGCCAACAACAATCAATAATCGGGGTAGGCATCAGGCATCAGGCATCAGCAGGCAGGTTTGATACGTGGGATGCGGGCCTTCAGTCTTATGGCACAATCGGCACAACAAGGATTATCTGGCAGAACATGGCACAACAGGACACAACAAAGGCACCACAACAAGGGCATCCTACCTTCTCATAGAGAGCTTTGAGTTTTCTCAAATCGAGCAAAAACATGCATCCAATTTTTTTTATAGCGAGCTATTTTATGAGGTATATCTCACTTTATTATATTGAGCGCTGAGTGAAGGAACTTTTCCATTGGCACAACAGGCACAGTATCACAAGCAACACGGCCATCAATAAGACACAAAAACAAAACAAAGACAAAGACGCAACAGCCGCCTGCAAGTTATGCTGCCCAAGACGAGCCCACATCCTCCAGGGCTCCACACTGGATTCAAATTGGTGATTAAAATGACAATTTGAAAAGGTTACCTAGATACATAAAAGCGAGGGACTGCACTTGTATGATATCTAGTTGAAGTTTCGATATTACATGACAAGTTTCTCGATAGCAATAGATCTTGTGATATATGATTCAATACCAATAAGATCATCTGGATACTATTTTACTTCACTGTTTAGGAGTTTAGATAGTTCATAATTGTAGAATCTGATTGATCAACTCATTAGCATCCGCTAAACAGACCAATTAGTTTACTTAATAAGCAGATTAGTACCCCTCTTTTATCCTTCTTGTAGCTACTACCTCTTTAAATAATACTAAGAGCGTTCCGACCATCCTGGGATCCCAGGGCAGAATGAAAACCAAAATTTGGGACGGTCGCATATTGAACTTTTCACGCCGCTTGCCAGAAATCCCACGTCCCAGTGACATTAAGAA